>WNWK01028838.1:0-24970 GCA_009830355.1 Cherax destructor | reverse complement strand
AGAACAAGCGATCTGTTTTCAACATGGGTTTGGGCATCCCGGTTTTGAAGGTTCTCATTATCCATCCTGCATTTTTCGAGCAGATGCAATTGCTACTTGTTATGGTCCTTGGGGATCCTCTCATGATCACTCCCGGTCTTGACATTAGTTTTTCCCTATTGTGTGGTTGGAATTAGTTTTGTACTCCGATGAGATTTTATTCTTCACGTTTTCCATCTGAGTTTTTTTCTCATCATTGAACTTCATATTTGGTTTATGTCTGTTGGAGTCTTGCAGTGTTTCAACGGTGGACACTGTCAAAAGATTGGGGTGTCATTTTAAAGGAAGACACAGCACTGTGGCTTATACCCCTGTCAATGTCTGATATGAGGATGAGGAATAGGATGAGAGAAAGACTGCCTTGTGGAACAGCTTTCACAGTAGCTCCCTCAGACTTTACTCTGTTGACTACTACTTTTTGTGTTCTACATGTTGGGAAATTATAGATCCATCTACCAACTTTTCCTGTTATTCCTTTATCAGCATTTTGTGTGCTATTACACCATGGTCACACTTGTCAAAGGCTTTTGCAAAATCTGTGTATATAACATCTGCATTCTGTTTATCTTCTAGAGCATCCAGGACCTTGTTGTAGTGGTCCAGTAGTTGGGACAGACAGGAGCGGCCTGCTCTAAACCCACGCTGTCCTAGGTTGTGCAATTGATGGGTATCTAGATGGGTGGCGATCTTGCTTCTAGAACCCTTTCTAAGATTTTTATGATATGGGACGTTAGCGCAATTGGTCTGTAGTTCTTTACTAATGCTTTACTGCCCCCTTTGTGGAGTGGGGCTATGTCTGTTGTTTTTAGTAACTGCGGAACGATCCCAGTGTCCATGCCCCCTCTCCATAGGATGTTAAAAGCATGTGATAGGGCTTTGCAGTTCTTGATGAACACGGAGTTCCATGAGTCTGGGCCTGGAGCGAAGTGCATGGGCATGTCATTTATTGCCTTTTCGAAGTCATTTTGGCGTCGTGGTGATGTCAGAAAGGCATGCGCTGCAAGTTCTGTCACTCTCAAAAAAAAAAATTCATTTAGGTTTTCATTTTCAGTTGGTTGTGCCCCAAAATGAGTAAACTGGGATTTAAGTAACTACCATTTTTGCTGTCCCTGTGTAGGACCCACCCCGTTTAAGTAGGGGCCCAATACGGGTGTTGTTCTCGACTTTGATTTTGCATGGGAAAAAAAATACTTGGGGTTTCTTTCAATTTCATTTATGGTTTTATTTTTCGTTTTTTGTTTCCCTGTAAGTTTCCCTTTAGTTTTAATTCGGTTTGCTATTTCTCCGACTATTTCCCCCTACGTATTTGAGATATTGGCCTCCAGCCACTCCGTATTCTTTGCCTCGCCTGTATAGGAGCGCCTCTTTCTAGTTTGCATCTTCCCTTTTCCCTTTAAAGGGGAATTTGCCTTGAGAAAACCTAAAATACCACAGAGAAATTTGTTCTAGACATGGGAATCCGTATGCTTGGCCTTCCCATTTTTAATCATTTAGACTTGGTTTATTGGTCCCACCTTATGTTTTTGTTATTGAAGTTGAATTTTGGGAGAAAGCCTCAGGGCACCATTTGTTGACTGGGGCTCCCCATCATGCGGGGACCTCTATTTTTTGGATTGAGTATATTGTTTTGTGATATGATGACATTTCGTATCAGATCATCAGGGGAAGAGAGGTCCAGCGATTTTTAATTTTGTGGGCTCTACTATTTGCTGGTTTGGTGAACTTGGTGCAGAGATTTAAAAGTTCATTAATGTGTAAATTTTTCATTAGCCCCTTGTTTATCTCTGCTCCCAAAATTTGTTTGAATTTTCCCCCTTTTTTTGGTGCCTGAGGTTAAAATTCCCAGTAGCAAGATGTTGGGGCAGGAGCGGGAAGATTTCCAGAAGTGGTCAATTTTAAAAAGCTGTTCCGGGAATTTTTAAAGTTGCATCCGGGGGGCTTTAGACAACCCGTACCGGGATTTGATTTCGACCTTTATTTTTAACAGTTCTTTTTGGGCATTTAGCCGGTACGGGGCTGTTCATGCCAGCCTCAGTTGACGGTGGGCTCAAGGTATTATGCTGGGCTGTTGAGGGTTCATATTCCCTGAAAAGGACCTTAAGGAGGCAGACTTGGTCCTATGTCACCTTGGATGGATTTCGTACGCAAGTCTACGTTACGTACGCTGGGCAACAGAGGACTTGTAGGATATGCGTGTGCGAGCCATCAGCTGCCCCCTGGTGTTATCTCTGCATCACATTGTTTGCAATGTTCCCCCTTTTTAGGTGCCTTAGGTTAAACCCCCCAGTAGCAAGATCATTGACCCCCCTTGGTGGTGTGCGGGTAAAAACTCTCTGGCACCTGGGTGTACCCCCCATTTCGTTTTCACAAAGATGGCGGCAGGAGTGCGAGTAAATACATTTGTGTTGGGATTGCAGGGGGCCTTTTTCCCCAGCAATCGGATGTACTGTTACCAGCGATAATACTGACACCTAGGGAATATCGCAAGTGTTGTGTGGATTGGCATTGAATGGTTCTGCCAGAATCTTTGTGAAATTCCTGAAACAGTGTTTAACCGGGTGGGAAGAGATCCCAAGAGAGATTGGATCAACCCCGGTCTAGTGGTACGCCCCGGATTTTTCCCCTTATCTTGGATAAGACTTCGTAATGTGCCTTTTAGGCGAGGGGGCTGATGTCAGGAAGCATTTAGCGGGGGGGTTGTTCTCCCTCGGTTGGACGGTGGGCTCAAGGTATTTATGCTGGGCTGTTGGAGGTTCTTTCCCCTAAAAAAGGGCCTTTAAGGGCCAATTCCGCCCCTTGTCACCATGGAGGGATTTGCGCAAGTCTACGTTACGTCGCTGGGCAACAGAGGATTTTGGGGGATTGTTTGGTGGCCTATGGTGGCCTTGTGACAAGGGGATAGCAGCAGCGCCCCAGTCGTTTGTGTGTTAAAAGGGAGAATGTTGTATTGGGGAGGAACCCCGGGTGCAAGGAAGGGAAATGGATATGGCGGCTACCGGCAAATGGAGTGAAATAGGGGACAATAGGATGGGGCGTGCCCCTCACTTTACCTCAGATGAATCAGGCGTGGCAACTGGGAGTCTTGGAGGCTTCAGGTCAGGAGGAAGCATTTTGGTTTCCCTGATCCATTGATTCAAAAATTTTAAATTCTTTGCGGGGACTTTGCCGGGGGAGCAGGTTTGTTTACAGTTGGTGGGGAGTCTGGGGATAGCATTGTCCAGAGAATGTTGCAAGAGGATGGAATGCTAACGGCTTTGGGTTTCAAGGGTGCAGTGGAGGTGCACAGGGGAGATGGGGGAGGGGGGGAGGGGAGATGGGGGCCCTGGGGCACCCCGGGAAAGGGCGGGTAAAATTTCGATGAGGTTTTCCCCCACGCCAGGTCAACAAGTCAGAAAAAAAACATGGGTTGATGTAGCGAAGGGAGGAGGAAAGGTGTACGGGGAAAGGGTTTTTGGAAAAGGGAGCGATTGGGAAAGGGAGGGAATTTTGGGTTTTCAAAGGTGGTATCACCGAAGATAAAAAAAGATGAGAAACCCCCCTTCATTTTTTTTCAGGTGTTTAACAATGAATGTTAATGGACTCCGAGGGGAGGTCAAACAAAATGGGTAGCGGTGACGTTGAGAAGGTTGAATGTAGATGTATGTATATTACGGGAACATAATTTTAGGTAGGGCGGGACTTTTTTTGGGAGGGTACAAGGTGTAGGGGGTAGCGCTGATAGTTTTAAAGGGGAGTTGTTTGGGAAGGAATCAGAGAGACCACCCCTTTTTGTTTTTTCTTGGGAGGAAGGGGGGGGGAAGAGTGGTGCGTGTGGGGGGGTTATGGGGAGATGTGCGTGTGGTGCGGGGGGGGTTTACATGCCGGCAATGAATAATAGAAGGTTAAGGAGGAATTTGTGCGGGATGAGTTGGTCTATTTTGAGAGGGTTACCTTTTTTGCGATAGTAGGTGGGTTGGAACAGTATTATCCGGAAAAGGATGTGGAACCGGGGGGCGGGATGTGAGTTGGGGGTTTTAAGAAAGTCTTTAGGGCAGTTGGGTGGTTGACGCAGATGGTGGAGGGTGGCAACGTAGGATACTTTCATGGAGGGGTATGCAGCCGGCGGGATCGAATATCGTGGCTGGGGCAAAACAGGGGGAAATTTGGGGATTAATCGATGTTGGTTTTCTGATCACCGTGGGGTGCTGGCACAGTTGCAATGGGGGGGTTGTAAAAACGTATCCGGTTTGGAAACTTAATGTCAGGTGGTTGGAGGGGTGGACCGTAGGGGGAGGTTTGCGGAGTGGTGGGGGAGGTTAGGGGGGGAGGGTAAAAGAGGACGAGCTGGGGACATGGTGGAATGTACACGCAAAGGTAGCAATACATGTATTACATTTGGGGTTTTAGGGGGGGTGGGATATCACAGGAAGAAATAGGGGGATTACATGACATCTTGGAAATACAAAAAAAAGGGTTTCCATGCGCTTGGTGGGATGGTATGGATGATGTTTTTTGGGGTGATAAGCCGTCAATGACTGTGTTACGGGGTTTTTCAGACAAGGAGGAAGGGTATGACAGTGATGACATTACAGGTGGGTAAGGCAGGGGGAATAGGGAGGGGCAGGTTTGGGGACAACGGAAGGCATGGTGGGTATGTGGAACATTGGTTCGGGGCCGCAAAAAGAGATGAGGTGAGAAAGGCTAGAGAGGGAGTTTTTGGGAGGGTATTCAGGGGGATGTCATGGATGGGGACGGGGAGGAGATGGGGGGGCTTTTTAAAGGGGAGAAGAGGGAGGGTGTAAAAGGTATGAAGTTGGGAAAGGCCCCGGGGGATTGGGCTTACCAAGTGATTTTTATGTGCAAATTGGGATGCAATTAGGGTGTTTTTAACAGGGTCTTTAATTATATGAAGGAGCGTTTTTCCAGGGTGTAGATAAAGCACTGGGGAGTCGTGATGGTGCCAAGGGAACGGAACGATTCATATAAAGGGGATATCTTGTTATGTGCCGACTATAAAAAATTTGCAAGAATCTTGGTAATAGGATGAAAAAGTTTTGGGGGAAAAAATTTAGAGGGGGGAATTTGGGGTCCAGGAGATGTATGTGGGCTGGGCATGGGAAAGGGTTAGGGGGTTTTTAGAGGCAAAAAAGGGGGAGGTGTTTTGGGGTTTTGGGTTGGGGAAAATGCCTATGACAAGTAGACAGGCGGCTGTTGGACATTTTGAGAAGGAAGGGTTTTGGGGAGGAGGTGGTGG
Source organism: Cherax destructor (assembly GCA_009830355.1). Lineage (NCBI taxonomy): Eukaryota > Metazoa > Arthropoda > Malacostraca > Decapoda > Parastacidae > Cherax > Cherax destructor. Next base: position 19,698 of record WNWK01028838.1, on the reverse strand, counting down.
ATTGGGTTGGACGTTGAGGAGACGCTTTTGTACAGGTACAGGGAATGGGAGGGTAGGGAGCCCGTGGGTATGGACAGAGGCCTGAGGGGTGTCCTTTATCTCAATGTTTGTTTGCTTGTCTCCAGGATCCTTTTTTTCGGTTAGTGGTGAAAAAAGGGGGGGATAAGGATAGGGATAGTGTTAGTGGAATGTTGGTTTTGTGGATATCGACCATAATGGTAGAAGGTGAGGGGGGCCCAATACATTGGGTTTGATAGAAGTTTTTGGGGAAGCTACTGGAATGAGGGGGAAGGGCAAATCAAAGTTGTTGGAGGTAGGGACATGGGTGTGGGGGGGTTGGGGGATGGTATGGTTGGGTTGTGGTAGATAGGCTGAAAATATTTGGGGGTTTTGTATTAAATGCGTACAGATAGCTAAAAAATTAATTCGGTTTCAGTGGTTGAGGCAGCCATCAGAGGTTGGGAGGGGAGGCCTGATGATGTAACATTATTTTAAGGGGCATAGCCATTAATACTTTTATTTATAGTAAATTATGGTATGTTCAGCGGTTTCCCCCTTAGGGATGTGGATGTGGAGAAATTGCAACAGAGGGTTTTACAGTATGTATAGGCGTATGGAAGGCATTGGTTGAATAAGAAGGTTGTAATGACACCCGGGGGGTAGGGGAGGGTTGGGGCTCATTCCTTTGGGGAAGTGCAAGGCATTTATGTTAAAAAAACGTTTTCTATGGGATGGGGGGCCTAGAGGAAAGAGGTGGGGGAGGTAATGAAGGAATCAGGGATGGTGGGGGGGGGGGAAAGGGCCTTTTAGTGTGAGGGGGTTTGGAATGTTTTTGGGAGTTGTGAGCCGGGAGATGAAAGGGTTTTGGTCTTGGGGAGGGGGGGTTAAAAAAGGTTGGTGCAGGGGGGGGAGGGACCCTATGTACAATTGGGTGGGATTTGGGGTTTTGGGTTTCATCAAAAGGCTGCCTCAAAGGTTGCAAGACGGTTTATAGGTTTTACAGGGTTTTGGGTTCACGGGCGCAGTTAGTCATCTGGGTATAATAAGGGAGGGGGATGTCCGAGATGTGGGCTTTTGGGTACCGATATCACGTCATTTACTTTTGTGAGGTTTTAGGTAGGGTGCGGATGGGGAGGCGGTGTGTTGGTGGGTAGGGGTGGGTCCTTTTAGGGTTTAAGTATGGACGGGGGGGAGTAGGTAATGGAGGCCATACTGATTTTAAGATTACATACATGTGTCTTGGAGATGGGGATGAGAGGGAGATGAGATTTAGGGTGCTGGCGGGCATTTTTTATCAAACAAAGTGTTGGAATGAAGTTGTATATGGTAGGGGTTGGGGGAAAGGGTTTTCCTAGGCCTATAGGCACATGGCTGTCGGGATACTTTTAGGGTTAGATAGGGTGGACAAGGGGGCTGGTCGAGGGGGAAAAGGTTGTGGAAGGGGGGGGTTTCTTTGTATGGGGGGTGTATGATGTGGATGGGTGTGGGTGATGGGTGGATGAGAGTTTGGTACTAGTGGGGGGCTGTTTAAATGGGGTTTAGGGAAAGCATTATGTCCTGGTTGCAGAAACAGACTAAGACTTGAGTGTAGGGGTATTTTTGCGATTGCGTCTTAAAAGGGGGGGTGGGGGGGTCAGGGGTAGTGTGAAGGGGGGTTTCACTGTGGTTTGTGAAAAGTGGCTGGGATGGCAGTTAATGGACAGACCAAGGTAGAATAAATGTGAGCATGGGATTATTGAAGGGATGAGGGAGGTTTTCCCTTTTTTTCCCAAAAAACTTTTCTTTCCCCCCCTCTTTGGTAAGGGTTTCGGGGCCCGGGCCCCCATCGGGGGTTTTTTTACAAGGAGACATTCAAAACCACTGGCACAGATTAACACAGTTTGGGCTTAACTGGGGTTATACACCCTTTCAATGGGTGCGAGGTCTCCGTATTCTTCATGATGTGACAACATAGAGATGAATTTTTGGAGGGCCTTAAAGGATCAAAAGGGGATTCGTGAAATTGATATCTACTGAGGTCTAAGTGCCTTTTTAAGGACCCGGATAAAGTTTTCACCGAAAATCGACAATGCAAGTAAGAATGAAGGCTGTCACGAACATACACATGGATAAGGATAAAAAACCCTTTGAATGTAAAACGGACATACGTGGGTTTTTTAACGAGATGGTAGATACATAAGGAATGTGGGACATGGTCTGAGGGGCCGATGACGGGACTCTAGAAGGGGCTATTGCCGAAGATGACACATAAACCATACCTTCATATGTAGCTGTCAGAATTTAGGGAAACAGGTTTATGTTACGTACCCGGGCCGGGAACGGGAGGCTCTGGGAGCACGAGCGTAGCAGCGGATTGTTGAAACGCAATGCCTGAAGAAGGGACACAGCAAGGGAAAAGACGGACTGTGAATGAGGGGGAATGCGGGGGGGTAGTACAGGTTGGCGTGGAAGAAAGACACTTACATGGGTGAAATTGTTGAAGGGGTTGGTGGAGCAAGTGCTGAGCAACCCCAGGTGCTAAAAGAGACTGATGTTGGAGGTGAGATTGGTGGGGTCTGTTATCATGTGAGGCCCCATTCTTTTTAGAGGAGGTTTTAAAGGGATATTATGGAGGGCCTCTTGGTGAGATTATGGCGCCGCCAGTGTGGTGGGGAAAAAGGTGGTGGTGTGGTGATGGTGAGGGAGACAGTTTTTTTGGGGCGTTCCGGCTTTACCTGGAGAATAATTGCGGAGGTACATCAGGTGGGGCCGGGGTGACTGCAGGGAAATTTTCCCAGTCAGGTACCCGAAAGGGAAGGGCGGGGAATCAATCAGAGCATGACGAAGATCGGCGCCTGCCCAGAGAATGAAAAAGAGACCTCAGTGGAGTCTGCAAGGAAAGGTTTGGTTGTTTTACAGGATGAGAAAATTTAAAGGGGTGGACCCTGGGGGAAAAGAAGTTTGGGAAAGGAAAGTAGGGGGAAAAAAATTTATGTCGAAGCCGAAGGGCAAATCATTGCCCCCGTCTTCCAGTGTTTGACGATCCCGTAATGGTATGGCACGGAAGTCAAGGGGCATGGGTAGAGTGCAGACTGGGGGGTTTAATGTCCGGGTAGTCTTCATTCAGGAACACAATCATAGGGTGGAAAGGGGACTTGAACAAAAAAAGGGTATAGGGTTTGCGGGTTCCTCGGATGCCACAAGGGTGGGTCAGCAGTGGCGATTTTAAAAATCTAGTCCTTTTAAACCCCTAGCTTGGGAGGAGTGGGGGGGGGAAAAGGGTTTTTGAGTGCGGGGATCTGGGGAGGTGTGCGGGTGTGTTTCTTGGGTATATATTGCCCCCCCGGAGCAAGTCCTTTTGGGGTTTGGGAGGGAATTTGTGGGGAATATTTTTGATCTATGCTTTTCGCGATTTACCGGGGCGAAAAGTGGTGGCAGGTGGGGACTTCAATTGTGTCATTAGGAAAAGGGATGTTGAGCCCAAGGGATCAGGTTGGGGCTTGAGGTTTTGGGGTTTTTGGGAAGTGTGGGTTAAAAAAGAGGGATAGGGGCGGGAGGAGTAGTTGAGCATACTTTTTTTGGCTTAGTTAGCGGCGAGACTGGATAAATTTACGTTACTCATAAGGTGGGGGGTGGGAAAGGGGTCCCAAACTTTTGATGAAAGGTTCTCCGATCACGGGGGGTTTTTTAGTGGATTTGAGCTGGGATGGCGGGCAAAAATGGTAAAAAGGGGTTTTGGAAATTGAATGTTGGCTCTTCTGGTGGGGGGGGATAAGGGGAAAGTTTTTTGAGGAGTGGTGGGGGGGGTTTGGGCGCGGGAAACCGATGGCGGATAATGTGTTGGGAAATTGGGTGATGGGGTTAAGCCCTTATTGGAGTTTATCAGTCGTTAGGCGGGGAAGGAGGCAGGGTGGAAATTTGGTTTGAAAAAATATGGGGAAAGGGACGGGTTGCAGAGGTGTTATTTTGGGGGGTGTTTAGGAAGGAGACGGGGGATCTGAAAAATTTTAAGGAGCGGCTTTTGGGATTTTAAAGTGACGTTTTAAAAGCAATGAGTTTTAAAGGGGAAATTGGACGACATTTTGATGGGGGATGGGCCCTTTCCCGAAAAAATTTTTTCGACTTTGCACTAAGAAAAGGGAGGATAGGACGATTGAACGAATGGTGGTGGAACAGGGGATGGAAGGTTAAAACGGGCAGGGTGATACGGGGTACAGGGCGATAGGAGTTTATGCAGATAAATGGTTTGGTCGTTATATGAGTAGTGTGGGGGCACGGGAATCAGGTTTTGGAAGGCATAGAGGACAGGCTGGGGAAAGGGACAAGGGGGAATTGGAAAAGCTATTAGTAAAAGGGGGGAGGTGTGGGGGGCGGTGGCAGGCCTCAGAAAGGGGGCGTTCCCCGGGGTTTTTGGAATGGGATTGCTAATATTTTTATGGGGAACATTGGGGGTGTGGTGAAGGAATGTTTGAGGCGCTTGAGGGAAACAATGAGGTTGGAGGGTTTTTGGGAAAGGGTTTTGGTTGGGGATAGGGGTAGTGGTTTGGTTCGAAAAGGGAGAGAGGAGGATACAATGAGTAATTATCGCCCAATTATTTTAATGAATGCAGATTATAAGATTTTGGCAAAAACCCGGCAAAAAATTTAAAAGGGTTTTGGGGGAAAGGGTGAAAAGCGGAGGTAAAATTGGCATACCTTTGGGAGTGTTCAATGGGGGTGGGAAAAAATTAAAAAAATTTTGCGGAGTATGGGAGGCGGGATTTTGGATTTGGGGGGAAAAGGGGCGTATGATTGCGTGGACGCGAGGTTCTGTATGAGGTGATGAGGCGGCAGGGATTCGGGGGAGGAGGTGGTGGGTGGGAAAATTTTATGAAGGGGGGGGTTTTGAGGGAAATTTAAAATCAATGGGAAGAATTGGGGGGGGGTTTCCCGTGAAAGGGGGTTTTCGTCAAGGGGTTTTCCCCTTATCCCCAGATTTTATTTTCTTGTTTGCAGGATCCTTTTTATAGAATGGTCGAGAATGGGGTGTGGATGAATGTGGAGGGCTTTGTGGAACGTACGGGCATTGTGGGGTATGTGGATGACACTACGGTGCTCGTGGGCTCTGTGAAAGGATTGAATATTTGAGAATTATATGTATGTTTTTTTGTGGCAACGGGGATGGGGTAAAAAAGGGGTAAAGTCGGAAAATTTGGAGGGAGGCTTGGGTGGGGGCCGTTGGGAAATGATCAGAGGTGGACTATTGTGGATGGGTTTTAAGATTTGTGGGGTAATTTTCCGGGGGTCGTGTCAAACCGGAAAAGGGAAATTCCCGGGAAAAATTGTGAAGGGGGGTGGTAGGTTGAAGGTGTGGAGTATAAAGGAAAATGACGGTGAGGCAGAGGGGTTTTCATTGTGAATAGTATGGTTTATAGTAGATTATGGTTCGGGCGGGTTTTTCCCTTTGTTGCGGAAGATGTAATGGTATTGGAATGTAAGGTTATTAACTTTGTATTTTGGAGGACGACATTGGCTGGGGCGAAAATTTTTCCCGTAATAAAGTTTTGTTGGGTGGGTTGGGGGGTAAATTTGGTTTTTGGGCATAGACTGATGAGTGTATACCTGAAAGTGCTTGATGCGGAGGAGTGTTCACAGAGGTTTTGGATGGGGGGGGGGTCCCGGGATTCTTAGGGAGATGGGTGAGTGGTGGAATGACGGGAAATTTTGGGTTTTTTGTAGGGACATAATGCGTAATTTACTTGTAATGTCAAATCCGGAGACTTTAAAGTAAGGGCAGGGGGTTGGGCCCAGCAACGTTGACGTATTTGTTAAAGGGGTGAATGGAAAGGGATATGGTTTTTTAAAACTTGACGTGCTGTTGGAGTGGAAAAAAAAGAACATTTATGAAGGGATTCAGGGAAACCCGGGAGGCCCGGGCTTGAGTTCTGGAGATGGGAAGTACAGTGCCGGCACTCTGAAGGAGGGGGGGTTAATGTTGCAGTTTTTTAACTGTAGTGTAAAGCACCCTTCTGGCAAGACGGGGATAAAGGGGAATGATGATGAAAGTTTTTTTCTTTTTCGGGCCACCCCTGCCTTGGTGGGAATCCGGCCCCTGTGTTAATAAAATAAAAAAAAAAAAAAAGGGTTTTTGGGGGGCGTGTCACAGTTTAATGTTTGGGTGGGAGAGGATCTGGGGGGGGTTCAGGGTGCTGAAAAAACAGTTCTAGGGATAGGGAGTTCATGTATAGGTTTCTTTATGGGGTAGTGGCCTCTCGTGCATCATTAGCAATAATGGGATGAGTTCAGGAGGGGGGAATTTTGGGAGGTGTGGGGAGCCGGGAACTACGTTACATGGAAAAATATTTTTCAAGGTTTTTTGGACAAGTGAGGGGAAAGGTTTGGGGGGGTGTTAACCTTCTTGGGGGGGGTATTCCTATGTTGAGGGGGCCCTGTTTTTTGGGTTTTTAGGTATAGATGCAGTATCACGAAGGGACTCATGTATTGTGCGGTAGGTTTTGTTTGCAGTTCATGGAGGGTCAGGGATTTGGGGGAATGGATCGTAAGGGTAATATCGGCGAGAATTTACTGAACTAAGTGCAGGGAAAAGGATGTTATATGGTCAGGCGTGGGGAAAAAACTTTCCCGGGGGGGTTTTCATATGGGATATAAATTAAAAGGGTCAAAAGGGTAATGGGGAGGGTGAGGGGGTTTTTCTTGGGGGTTTTGGGAATGGGGGTAGTGGAACAGAGTGGGGTATGGGAGTGGGAGATGATGCCCCGAACAAAAAGGGGTGATAGGTCTTTTTGGGGGGCATAAGGGAAAAGGGGGGGTGGATGGTTTCTTTGGGTTTATCTTCATTACCTTGGTAGGGCGGGGGCAATGATCTGTCTTTTGTGTTAGGTCTTTTAGGGCACAGGAAGGAAAAAAAAAATAAAAGTTTTAAATTTAAAAAAAAAAAAAAAAAAAATTTACAAATTTTGTGGAATAAAAATCGATCTATGGTTAGTTTGTGTGGTATTTGGTATAGCTTCTTTTTTTAAAATTTTGAATCTCCTTCTTGGAAAAAAGGGTCTTTTGGGTGGGGTTTTTTTTTCTTGATGTGAGGGTTTTTTTAGTCATGGGGGATGGAGGGTGTATATTCTGTGGTTCATGATCCTCCCCAGGTGGATGTTGATTTGGTTGGACGGATGGTTTACAATGTGTGTACGGGGGGGGTTGTCGTCAGAGTATTTCAGGTTATAAATTTTCTTAGGGTCAAAACATATTTCTTGGCTTATGATGTAAATCCCCTTTTTCTGGGGTTATGTTTCGTTTTGTTTAAACTATGGTATTTTAGGTAGAGTTTTGTTATAAGATCTTTGGATGGTTAGTAACCAAGTGAAATGCCCTTTTTGACGTCTAGGTATTTTATGTTGGGCATTGTCTTTTCGGTAATGGGTTTTCATACATTTGTCTCCCTGAAACTTTTTAAAAAATTAAATGGGGTGTATCAAAATAAAGGGATATTGACTAACACCTGTTAATTTTAATTAAAAAATTTTTAGTTTTTTCCTCTTTAAAAGGGGGTCCTTGTCGTTTAAAAGGCTATCGGTCGAGGTGGACCTCTTGGTCTTCTTCCTCAGACCAATAAAACCCCCAATCCCCCTCCCTTTTCCCATCTTCCCCATCCTCCCCTTTTTCCCCTTTTCCCCCCTCCCCCCTCCTCCTCCCTCCCTTATTTCCTTCTCAGTTTTACCCTGGGGCTTCTCTCCTCCCGGCATTCTAGTTCCTAGGTAGGGGGAAAGGTTTTAGACCATCCCATTCTGGGGAGGTCCCGGGGGTGTTTTTGGCCGGGGGAACTGGATTGCCTGGGGATGCCCCATCCTCCCGGTCACCCGGGGGTGGTTTTTGGGTATCTTTCGGGGACGGGGGGTTTTCCCCGGGAAAGGGCCCCCTTTTTTCAGTTCGGGGGGGGGAAGGGGGTATGTTTTGTGGCGGATACCCGGGCCCCCCTCTTTTGTCCCCAGATGGCTGGGGGATGTGGGGGTTGTTACCCCGGATTGCTTTTTTACGGGAAAGGGGGTAGGGGCACGGGTTTCCCATGAAATCTGCCCCATTTGGGTTTTGGGGCCCTTTGGGGGGGGGAATTTACCCCCTTTTCACCCCCCTAGGACCATTCCTCCACTTTCCCCCTTTTTTTTTTCTTTTTTTTTTATTTTTTTTTTTTTTTTTTTTTAAAAATAAAAAAAAAAAATAACCTTTTTCACTGACCCAATCCATGAACCCACTACCCCGGGCCCCTTCCTGATCCGCCCCCATACGGGCCCCTGCCTGTTAAGGAAACTTTTTGGGAAACCCCTTCATCCCCCTGTCCCTTTGCTGGTGCTTTTCGTCACCTCCAGGCCAGGGCCCCACGGGCCTTTTCCCTTTGGCCTGACCTTCGCCTTTCTGACCTTGTTTCCCGGGTTTCCCCCTGAGGTGGCTTTTTAATGGGCCCCCCTCCACATGGACCCCCCCTTCCCACACCCAAAAGCACCAAGACCCACATACTTTTACACACTTTTTTTTCCGTTCATCTCAGAAACGTTGTTTCACGCACTCCCCTTTTAAACTCTCTGTTTCAAACCACCCCAAAGGACAAATTTTTTTTCCCTTTTCCCCAAAATTTTCTCCTAATACCTATCTTTCAGACCATAGTATTGGAAAGGTCTGCTAGCCATTTTCCCCAAAACATCTCCCGCTTCAAGAGCGGCACCCCATCATCATCCAGAATGCTGGGCCGCTCGCATTTTTCTTTTTTACACCATTGACACTACACCTGTTATATTAAACCCACCTTTCCCCTAAATTCTTTTTTGTTTTGTCATTTTCCCCCAACACCATTGCCCAAGGGAACCAAGAATGTGGTGATGACTTTTTGAGCAAAGGTAAAAACCCCCACCCTTAAAAGTTGAAAATTTTTGTCCCCCCAGCCAATAAAAAGGGTTACCCTTGCAAATATTTCGGTTTAACGTTTGACTCCCGAGAACTGCCCCCTTGGTCTACATTGCAGGTCAATGTTTACGTTAAAGGGATTTACACCCCCAGCAGGTAGAAATTTTTTTGGTTTTTTCCACCCCAGCAAAAATTGGGGTCCATGGCAATGCCCACCCCGGGTGTTAAACCCAGGCCAGTTCTTTTTTACCCACCCCCCTTTTGCCTTAACTGTCATGAGGCACATCCTTCTATTCTCGCCGTTGTCGGGTTTACCGGGAATGAGGGGAAATCTGTTGTTTTAAAGAGGCAAAAGGCTTCTCTTTGCTACTTCCCCCACTTCCCCTTTAAAGGGAAATTTCCCCCGTATCTCTTATTCCCCATTGTAAACGCCCCCCGTTTTGGGGCCCCAACCCACGGTTTTTGGTGGTCGCCTCACCCACATTTCCCCCTGTCTCAACCTTTTAAAGTTTTGGCTCCGGGCCCCACCTCGGGCTTCCTACCCCATCCACACCCCTTTCCCATTCACCAAAAGTTCTGAGCCTACACGTCCTCGCCCTTCCCCAAAACCCAGGGGCCCCCTTTTTCTTTTTCCCTCAAAAACCCTACTGCCAGGTTCTTCGCCTGACTTTTCTTAACTGTGTGGGGGTTCTTCCCCCCTCCTCATCATTTTCCCTTCACCCCCTGTCCCCCCCCAAAAAGTCCCTACGACAGTTTCCTTTCTATCTCCTGTCCTCATTTTAAACAGCCTTTAAGACTGATACTCCTCTTTTTCCATTTCTAATGTGGTTTAAAATTTCCCATTTTTGACTTCCAAAAACACGGGGAAGCATTCAGAATTTTTTTTCAAAAAACGGGGATGATGGACACTACCCCATCTGATTTTCCCTCATCTCTTTCTTCGCCTAAACCCCCTTCCTTAAACAAGTCCTCCCCCCTCCATTCGGGTCTTCCGCTGCCCCCAACACGGGGACTTTTCTAAATTAGTCCATGGGGCCCTCCCCCCCCCACTTTATCTTTCTTCCAAAAACCATGCCTTATTTGCAGTGGAATATCCAAACCCTTTCGGGGGGTATCAGGGGTGAGCTTCAGGTGTTTTCTCTCCCAGTTTTCCCCCCTTGGGGGCTGTTTGCAAGAACCCAAATTACAATCCACTGTTATCAGGCCCTTTTTAGGCTATAATTTGTTTTATTCATCATATCCTTTTTTCCATGGAACCTTTTTGGGAAAAGGTTTCATGCACTGGTGTTCCCTTCCACAGCTCAATGTCCCTCTTTCCACATTAACCGCAGCCCTATCCACTTGAATAAGTTTTACACTCTTTCTTTACTTCCCCTTTACGGGCATTGTCTAACCCCGATTTTATTTTCTGGTTTTTCCTTTCCCCACCCCTTCTATTACCCTTTGGGGATTTTTTCGACACCACTTTTTTCTGGGGGGGGTTTAATTGACTTCCTGGCATTTAGTTAGGCATTTTTCTTTTTCCCCCCCATGTTTTTAAAAACGGGACTCCTACCCATTTTTACCCCCGAACTCATTTTTTCTCCTCATGATCTTTTTCCCTCTGCTCTTCATCAACTGTCCGACTTTCCCCCTGGGTCCTCCCAACTTCATGAAACATCATTTTTCCCCAAACATCCTTTGTCCCCCGGTTTTTCCACCTGCCTTGGCCCCACGCTGGGGAAGACCAAAAATGGGGGCCCACCCACTTACTGCCCTTTTATGAGGTTTTTCCCCTGTCCTCCATTAAGGTTTTTCATTCTTTTGTCCTCCATCTTCACAGGGTTTACATTCATTCCCCAAAACCCCGGCAAGCATCCTCAAAAAGGGGGCCTTTGGCCCCCTGTTGTGCTTTTGGGGAGTGGGGGGTTTTCGCGCCGCATGGGGCAGGTTCAGTAAACAGAAACCCAGAGAGACCCCTTTACCAAAAAGAGAGCTATTCCGCCGTGGGTTAAAGGTGTAAAAGCACCGGGGAGATTACGTTTTCTGTCACTTTCCCTTTTGGGAGGCAGTCCGGAAAAAGAAATTGGGGAAAAAGGGGTAAATTATCCCCCCCCCGGCCCCCTGTTTTCGGGGTTTTTTGAATAACACACCCTCCCGGGCCCTTGAAATTGGTAATCATCTTGTCCGATTTTGGGGGACATCTATGCCCCTCGTTCCTTTTTTTAAGCCCCCCCCGGGTTAAAGCCCTTAGATTTTTCTTTCTTTGAGAAGAATTTTATAATTTGCCTTTTTCCCTTGGAACTGGAGGAAAACCCTGCTTGCCGATCATCGGCAACTGGGCCAAGGCATAATTTTCATGCTGGGATTTTCATCACCCGCTCTTTTTGTCCCCTTCAATTTTTTTAAATTTATATTCCAAGGGTTCCCTTTCCCCAGCTGGAAGTCTCACTTCCCCTTTTTGAAAACCAGGAAAACGGGGCGTGACCTCTCACTACCCCAACGCCTTTCCAGTGCAGTTTTCAAAGGGGATGGAACGGCCCAGTTAATAGATTTTATGTGGGATTTTGAGATCAAATAGTTCTCCCCGTCAGTATGGCTTCCGTAAACCCCCTGCCAACCCCCTTTTCGCTTTGGGTACGTATATTGTAATGTTTGCGAAAACCATTGGGTTTTCGCTATCTTTTTTGGGCCTTTTAAGGGAAACAATAAAATTTGGGGAAAAATATCTTGGCCCCCGGCCCACTCCTTAGGCCTCCGAGGGGAACCTACCATTCTTTCTTAAGGCCTTTTTAAGCGGAATTTTGGGCCGGGAGAAAAAAACCTTCCCGGGAATTTTTTTCCCAAATTAAGGTGTCCCCCAGGGGGTTTTTCCCCGAAAAACATTTTTCTGCTTGCTATAAATAATTTAAATTTTTCCCCTCCAATAATTTTTCATCGTTTTTATGTGGATGACTTTGCTATAACTTGTGCAGGTTTGACTGTCACCCTCATTGCAGTTTCCTCCAGAGCCATTTTAATGGGGGTTTTTGATTGGGGGCCCCCACTCACGGGTTTAAATTTTCAGTTTGGGAAAAATCATCAAATTTCGTTTACTAGACGTTCAGTGGTCTCCCGATCCCTTTTCCAAAATTGTACCCCTGTTTGACCACCCCGATTGTCCCGGAAACCTCACATTACATCTCTGGGAAAGGGGACTTGTCAAGCCCGGATTTGAAATTTTTTTAGTCATCTATGCGTTGGGGGAAACAGTGTATGGTTTAGTCTGGATGTAATGATAATTTATGGTACGTTTAGAGGTCTAATTCAAAAAGAATTTAAAGTCATGGAATTTATACAAGTCATGATCAAAAAAACACCAACTCAGCATCCCATTTAGTGATAAAGTTTATATAACGAAAACTTGAGCCAATCAGCAAGAATTGTCTGGGGTCTTAACTATGACAACTTTGGGGAACAGAAAGGGTTTTAAATTTTATATTTAATTAAAGAGTTTTCAATTTATTATCAAATGTTTCCCTAAGTGAAATTGAAGGGGGTAGACTTTCCGCCCTTGGGTTATGAGCTGAGACTTCAACCGGCAACAGTTTACTTGGGGTTTTCCGGGGGGGTTTGGGCAACGCCCCCCGGCCGGGGCTAACCGGCCCCAAGGTGGATCAGGGTCTGATCAACCCGGCTGTTACTGGGGGTGCACGCAAACGACCAGCCCCGTCCGGGTTTATCTGACTTTAAGGGGCCTGTCCAGTGCATTTTTGAAGACAGCCAGGGTCTATTGGTAATCCCCCCAAATGCTGGGAGGCAAAGATTTATGCCAAAAGCATTTGGTGTTCCCCGGGCAGTCACCCCTCCAAGTACTAACCAACCCCAAAATTTTTAACCCCTGACGGGAAAGGTTGCTTCCCAAAAGGGGGGCAGAATAAGGGAATGATAAGTTCTTTGGGATTTCTGAATAACCTTTAGGGGAAAAATATTTTCTAAGTCCTTTTTTTTGGGGGTTTGTTTATGCTAGATAGTTTCCCTTGTTGATATTGATATTTGAGTTACTCGTAATATTATCAACTGTTAAGATATCAAGTAATTCCTTCGATTCTGCACGAGACTCGTCATCTATAATACAAACTTTACATTAGTAAGAATCATGACTTGTAACTAAGCTGTAAGACATAGTATCTTCATCAATGGAATTTAACCAAAGATTATCATCTCTACGGTGGTACATTTTCAAAATATTTACATGATACTTTCTTCTCCACGTATAAAGTAGTAAAGGACTTGACCTTTACTACTTTATACGGTCTGCACCAGGAAAGTAACAATTTGTTGGATTTCTCTGTAAAAGAACTAAAAACTTCATCAACAATATTAAATTTTAGCTTGAGCTCTTATGGTCAAAATATGTCTTGTAAGTTTCTAGACATATTAAGGTTCTTGACGACCTAATCAGCGGTTTCTTCTAATCTTTCCCTAAGATCTAGAAGAAACTGATATGTGCTTTGAAATTCAGGTTTAATATCTTTGGACACAGTTCATTCAAGATAAATAGAGGTCCACGGCCTTGTCTCCCATAAAACAATTCGAAAGGGGAATATCCAAGGGAATCACTTGGAATTTCACGACTGCAAAGAGAGCACATGGTAGGTATCTATGCCAGTCAGTTGGTTTAAGAAAACAAAGTTTCTTTAATATAGACTTTAGGATGGCATGTTGACGTTCCACTCTTCTGTTACAACTTGGATGGTAAGGCTGTAGAAGAGAGGTTTAACACCCATAAGTTGATAAACTTGATCCACTAAGGAGTAAATTGTATCCCTTGATCAGACTTTTTCTCGGGGTATACCTCCCTTTAAAAAATGAAAAATTGCCTCCTTCTATGGGTAATGGATGTCAAGGGTACCCCTCGGGGAAGCGGGACGCTTAGTCAATCATAGGCAAATTATTTTGACTTCCATGAGGAGTGATGGGAGAACTATTCCTGCAACCCCTAAAAAGGGACTGAAAATGGCTTTTTTCCTAAAATTTTCTGCCCCCCTTTTGTAGAAAGTTAATACATAAATTTAAATCCCTTTGAAGGAACCCCAGGCCAAAGTACAAGTCTTTGATCTTCTCAAGGTCTTCCATGTGAAAAAGGGCCCGGACTGACGATTGATTTGCCACCGAAGTTGCTAGTTTATTCCCCATTCCATCCTGGGGACGGTAGCGCAAACATATGGATAAAAAAAAGGCCTAACGGGCCCCAAAAGGGTTAAAATTGTACATTTGGGTTTATATCTACATTTCAATTATTGTTACAAGCAAATTTAGAAATTTGTTAGTACATGGTATCTTATTTATGAAAAAGACACGACATTCCAAGGTTATTTCTGTCTATCTTTATTTAATAATGAAAAATTTTAAAATTGGTTAAAGAATAATATCCATCCTAATTTCATTTTTTGATCATCATTTTGGCTCCCAAACTTCAGAAGTACCTGTAGCCCCAACCCCACTCAACTTTTGTCTTTCCCTTAAAGTTGATCCACAAAGATGCCCCTCTGTTCCATTACGAGCCAGAACACTTCATAAATTTTTGGGTTGACAGGGCATGAAAATCTTAAAAATTTTCTCCAAAAAATTCCCCGGATTCCAACAGACCTATCCACGTTATTGGGGTTTCCCAGACACTATAGCTTTATATTATCTTTGTACCAAATTTTTAAGAAAATTTTTTTCTTTAATCAGTTTTTTGCCTTCCGGGGTTTTTTCTGGGAAAGGGCAAGTCTTTTTAAGACTCTCTAAAACATTGAAAGCCCAAAAGGTTTCCTTTTAAATCCAAAGGGTGATAGGGTTTTTTCCAGCTGGGCTTGGAGAACGAACCGCTTTTATTTTGGGGAAAATTCATCACTTGATTTTCGTTAGTTTTCCCCTTTTTGTGGGGTGGCCTGGGGCCTTCCCAGGGAAGGCCGGGGTTATTCCCGGGGTGGAAACATTTCCGTGTTTTTAACCCTTTTCATGACAAAAGCAATAGGTACCTGGGAAGTGCTGGGGTGCTCCTGGGACAAGTTTGGGGCCCCAATGGAAAAAAGACAGAAGCTTCGATGCGCACAAACTTTCATCTGGGGCTAACCCCCCGGGGTTAAAAAAAAAACTGAAGAAAATCATCATTCAAAATTTAAATTTTTTTCAAATAATATACAAGGTTGTATTATGATTATACATTTTATAAAATTTTTTTTTTTTTTTTTTTTTTTTGGAAACAATTACAAAACACATGACAATACGGAGACAGAAGACAGGGGATAAAAAAAAACACTAATTCTTGGGAACAAAAAAAGGGTTAAAAAATTTTCCCTACTTGAAAACAAAAAACAAAAAAAAATCAGAAAACCAGAAAAACATTAAGACCATCCATGAACAGGAAAAAATAACCATATGAAAATCCGAAGGACATAAAACACAAACACCCCTAAAGCAAATGACAGTATAACAAAAATACAAATATAGTCATCCCCTCTTATTATTCACACGTCTTAAAAAGAAAGACAACGCCCAATGAAACTTTATTACATTACAAAATTAAAGACAATATAAACACATCAATTGTAACAATATAATAATTATCTAAACCCCCAACCCCCCTAAAAAACTACACCCCTTTGATTATTAACATCAAAATTAAGTTACACAGAAAAAAAACAAAATTTTCACCGGGAAAAAACAAATGTAGAACATATGACTCATCTCCAAAACTGAAAATTTTTATACAATATAAAAACACAGATAAAGGAATGATGTCATTCCAAAAAAAAGAATTTTGTATAAAGGATAAATCATACAAAAAGCAAAAAATATTTACAAAAACACAATTAACAAATAGACAGTTACAACACAAAATCTCCCTAAAACTGCCTAAACATAAGGGCCCAAAAGGGAACATAAACCCCATCTCGGGAAACTTTTTACATAAAAATGTTGGAAAACGGTTCATACCCAATTGAAAAAAAAAAACCCCTATAAAAACCAAGTTTAAAAGGGAAACCCACCTAAAACTATACATCCCCTTTATAGGTTTTTGGAAAAGCCATAGGGTTATCCCTTTTCTGGGGGGGTTCCCCCCCCCCTCCCATAAACCCACACACCAACGTGTCTTTGCCCCTGAGCCCCCGTCCCCCCACCCCCCCCCCCTTCACCCTCGTCCTTCCCCCCCAGATCCCCCTCCTGTCTCCGGCCAGTTTTTTAAACCCCCCCTCACAGCTCTATTAAACTCCCCCCCAAACTCCCAAACCCACAAAAAAAGCTGAATCCACCTCCACCATAAAGATCCCTATTTCTACATTTTGCCCTTAAAAACACAGCAGCCAAAGCCTTGACTCTACACTCCCCCAAACACCCCCTCATCCCAGACACATCAAACTCCAGGAAAAACCGCCTGTCTCACCCCCCCTCCCACCCCTCCCACATAAAAGCTCAACCCTTTAAAAAATTTCCCTCCCCCACCCTGCGTAACACCTTCCCAAAATTCTCACCTTTCAATAAAGGAAAAAAATACCATTTGTATCCTCCCCCCGATCACCACAGCCCTCCCTCCCTACCCCCATAGGGAAACAAAATTCCTTTGTGAAACGATCCCCATTAAAATATACACAAATTCACGATCTTTTAACCCCCTTTTCAAATCCTTCCCTTAACCTACCCAATATCCGGGGATCCTAGGGCACCCCCCCCTCCCTCCCCTGGGGAGACTGCGTGTTTCCCCCTGGGCCCTTTAAACTACCATGATTCGCCCAACATTCCTTCACACCCCTCAGATCATTCCCCTTCCCCCCTTCACATTTTCCCCCAAAAATCCCCCCCCCCCACCACCCCCCCCCCCTGAGGTATCATCTTAAAAACACCCCCAGGCCGTAAGGGATGAGCCCCAAACCCCCTTTTGACGACCCTCGTCATACCATTTCCTTTTTAACCATCCCCCTCCCATAACCCCATATAAACTTGCCCTTTTTGCAATTCCCCCACATCCTCAAAAATAATGGGGAACACCGCCACATGCCACAGTTTACTAAACACTAATAATTACGTCACCACCCTCTGATGCAATGTGGGCCCCCAGGCTGCCATCCACCCATCGCAAGCCTCCCCCACCACCTCTGCATTAACCCCCCCTCCCCACCGGGTCTGCCCTACACCCCCCCACTCTTCACCTGTTCCACTTTGCCCACCCCGCCCTCACCAAGCCCCCCCCTACCCACCTACCTCCCTAACAATTTAGTTTTCACATAGTTATTTCATCAGAGTTCCCCAAAAATCAAAATCCCCAATTCCTAACCCCTCCTCCACTGTCAGTAATACATCCCATACCAAAAACCCCTACACCCCCTTCCACCCCTCACCCCTTCCTCCTGAAACAAAACGAAAAAAAGGGCATGAAGCAGGTTAATTTTTTTAGGGGGATTAGAAAAATAAAACCAAGAATTTAAGCTCTGTTTAAAATGGGAAGAGCAAAAAGAATATTTGTATCCCAAAATTATTTTTGTTTAAAAAAAAGAATTGGAACCTTGATTAAGATCCAAAAAATTTTCAGGGCCCCGTATCATAGGGTTAGGGGGCCAAGTATAATAAAAAAGGGATTTAAGTTTAAAAAGGTAAGCCTTAAAAAAATATTGGAAAAAAAGGAGTTAAGGGGGGGAAAAATTAAAAAATATATGGAAAAAGGTTTTTTTTGGGGGGTTTAGGAAGTTCTATGGAGAAAGTTGGGAAAAAAAAAAAGAACTTGGAGAAAAGGGGTTAAAAGGGGGACCCAAAGTATCAGGAGAAGGGCTTGGGGGGGCCAAATATCATGAGAAGGGCTTAGGGGGGCCTTTTTCAAGAAGGGCTGGGGACCTAAGTATCTTGGAGGAGCTTAGGGGGCCCCTAAGTATACTTGGAGAAGGCGCGGGGGACTGATATGGGGGGGCTTGGGGGGACTGATTTGGAGGGGACGGGGAGACCCGGAACAGGAGAAGGGGCTTGGGAGACCAAGGCAGGAGAAGGAGCTTGGGGACCCCAAAATTTTGGAGAAGCGCTTGGGGAGACCAAGTTGTTTGGGGAAGGGGCTTGGGGGGGCCAAGAAAAATTGGAGAAGGAGCCAGGAACAAGGAAATTTCTATAAAGGGTTAGGGGGGGACCTAAATCTAAGGGGAAGAGGGGAACCAAATGCTATGGAGAAGGAGCTTGGGGGTTATGCATGGGGAAGGGGGGTTTAGGGGGAGCCGTATCTATGGAGAAGGGCGGGGGCCAAAACTTAGGGGCTTGGGGGGCCTGTTGCTATGGAGAAGGAGCTTGGGGGGGCCCGATGCTATGGAGAAGGAGCTTGGGGGGCCCAAAGTATGCTATGGAGAAGGAGCTTAGGGGGGCCTAAGTTGCTTGGAGGAGCTTAAGGGGGCCAAATGTTTGGGGGGATTGGGGGAGCCTGGGACAGGGGAAAAGGGGCTTAGGGAGCCCAATAACAGGAGGGCTTGGGGGCCCTAATATGCTATGGGGAAGGGGCGGGGGGCACTAATTTCATTGAGAAAAGGGGAGACTAAGAGCTATGGAGGGCTTAAGGGGGCCTGTTTCTATGGGGAAAAGGGGCTTGGGGGGGAAATAAGTATGCATGGAGAAGGAGCGAGGGGCCTAATGCTTGGAGAAGGAGGAAGGGGGGGGCCCCAAATCTATGGAGAAGGAGCTTGGGAGCAAAGTATACAGGGAGCTTGGGGGCCCCAAAGGGTTGGGGAAGGGAAGGGGGCACAATACTAGGAAAGGGGGGAAACTTGGGGGAGGGCCTAAGATCTATAGAAGGGCTTGGGGGAGCCTTTTTCTAGGAGAAGGAGCTTGGGGAGCCTAAGGTTTTTATGGAGAAAAAAGCTTAGCCCCAAATGCATGGAGAAGGAGCTTGGGGGGCCTGATCTATGGAGAAGGTTAGAGAACCCCAAGTTTTAAATTAACACAATGCAAACTTGGGATATTTTTTGAGGAAAATTGGGGGGACTGAAAATATTTGGGAGGACGGGCCTAAATCTTTTAAAACTTTTTCCGTTGGATGAGAAGCCCCGGGGGAAAGTTTCTATTAAAAATACCCAAGTGTTGAAGGTTAATTTTAAATATGCTATGGGAAAAAGGGGGGGCCAAGTATGCTATGGAGAAGGAGCTTGGGGGGACCTAAGTATGCTATGGGGAAAGGGGCTTGGGGAGCCCAAGTATGCTATGAAGGAGCTTGGGGGGGCCAAGTTTTAAAGGAGCTTAGGGGGGACTAAAGGGGGAGTTTTGGAGGGGCTTTGGGAGCCTAAGTATGCTATGGAAAGGAGCTTGGGGGGGCACTAAGTATGCTATGGAGAAGGAGCTTGGGGGATGGCCTTTTTTTATTGCTAAAATTTAAGGTAATTTGTATGAAAAGAAACTTTGAACCCCAGATACTGGTTTTGGACGTTTTTCCCTTACAGGTAGAAAAAAAATATTAGTTCTATTTTTGAGCTTAGGGAAACCTTACAAAAACTAAGACATAAATGCTAAAGAAAAAGAGCAAGACAAAGAGTTAGGGTTTTTAAATTAAGAGGGACTTTGAAATAGATTTATTTTAAAAAAGGGGAAATGTTTTTTTTTTAATTTTTTGGGAAAACAAAAATAGAACAACCTTAAAACTATGAAAACTTCCTGTATCAAAAGAAACTTCCCCAAACTAGGAAAAAAGAGCTTGATAATATCTTGAGAGAAATTTTTAAAATCAATTTCTATTTGAAATTGAAATTTTTTTTGGAAAAACTGGGAAATAGGAAATTCATTGATATAACCCCCCCACCAGGGAACCAACCCCCTTTAATTCCCCTCCCCAACATACACTTAAAAGTTTTCCAGATA
>WNWK01028837.1:0-24972 GCA_009830355.1 Cherax destructor | reverse complement strand
TGATAGGACGGTATTGTATACCACTCTTGTACAACTTGTCAGACACTGCAACATCATGGAATCTTGATTCTGAGGACATGTACATAACCTTCTTCACGGCTACGACTACTATTACAACTACCCATCTCTTTGGGTATGACCTACTTCCACTGGGGAATCCCGCCTACCAGTGACTATGCCCTCGTCTGTTGCCCGTCCCTATCAGCTGACGCCTATTTACGGTCAAGCCTTCTTACCTGGTCTTCAGAATCTCTACACCAACAGTACTGAACACATCAACTCCAAGGCCGAGGGACTGATTACCTCATCTTTTGTATATAGTTCTACTCTCTTCAAATTATGTCCTAGAATTTTGTATTGATAAAGCCACTGGATGGCGAAATGTCTACTATAAAGATACCCAGTGGCAGGTCTGGTACGCACTTGTTCAATTGGCAGTAAGTGTTCGATTACCGAAATAAAAAAAATTCTAAAAAAGTGTTCCATTACCGATTTGTTCGATTGCCGAGGTGTTCGATTTCCGAGGGTCCACTTTTAATCCCACAACTCCCCCACCAAAGTGATCTTCAACACAATGTAATACTATAAGGAAACTACCATGGTATATATAACATCACTCAGTCTCACCAGTTATTGTGAGATTATGTGGGTTTCCAAGCTGCTTTAAACTTTTTAAACTACTGTATTTCTGACTAGCACTAAAATTCATGTCTTATACAACCTTATCTTCCTTTTGTTTTAAATCCTCAAACAAACTTGGTTGTCTTCTAAATTACCAGTGTTGTTTGGTCTGGTACTCTTCCCTGTCCTCCAACAGCTTACTAGGAGTACAAGTTGATCTAGCAGCAGTGACAGGATTCATACTCTCAGTACTCTCTCTAAATTTATTTTGTTTAGCTTATTAATTTCAGTATTGGTAGTCCAGGATGTTTGAAGATTTTACCTGGTTATTGACAGTTTCAGACCACCATAAAATATCCACTTTGGTGTCTAAAGTAATATTTTTTCTTCTCTCTCTGCAGTCCTTACCACTGTAGTTTACTCATTATAAAAAGCTGTATGAGAAATGAATGATGGAACAAAAGGCTTGTTAATAATATGAATTAGATAGGATGTTAGTAAGAAGATTCTTAGTGTAGTAAGATGCATGGAGATTATTGCATTTACCAGCCATGATTTTTTGTATGTGATTTAGCTGTGAACAGAAATCCTCTTTAAACTTGTCACAGGTAATATTATAGCTAGATACAAAAAATCTATGTTTATTAGATAGTTACATAATATCTGTTTGGAACTATTTGATTAAATTTATTGCATAATTTCAGTTATGTGGATGGAATGGTGAATATGTCTTTGCTGCTGGAAGGCACAGCAAGTGAACAGGCAGGTTTATTACTAAACCAAGGATGGTCACAGTTAATTACATGGCAAGGAGAGTGGATAGCTCTTGTCCCATGCTACAACTTGCTGGAAACAACTTATCGGGTCAACCTAATTACAATGGAGTGTGAATGTCCCACCGTTACACATATGGGGCCTTGCTTACACTTATATTTGGTCACTACCTTGGCTCAGTTACGAGATGGCCCATCTCCTGAAGAAGAACGTCACAGACTTGCCTCAGAAGCATATGAAAACTCTGATTATGTATTGTATAATACATCTTGCATTACATTTCATAATGGAATCATTTGTGTTACAGAGAGACAAAATTATAAATGCACATGCATTGCTAGTGCATTTGATATTGACTGTATTGGAAAATTCCTACTGAAAATTGCTAAAGGTACAGAAAAAGCAGTGACCCATACTGCTCCGGCTTCCAGTGCTTTACCTAGTCCCCAGGTGATAGATGCTGGTAACAATTATGTAATTTCAGGTAAACCAGAAACAGTTCCTGCTTATACCATTTTAGTGGCATCACAAACAGAAAGAAATAATCCATCAGAAGAATATTTTAATGTAACTGAAGAGCAGCCAATTATCATTCAAACTAATACTGGAAAAGACACTAAGCCAAGCACTTTACCTCAAGTAATTGCATCTGGAAGTTCAGACATGACTTCAAGTAATCTTGTCAATATTGAAGTTATTAAAAAGGAAAGTGATACTCAATTATTTGGGTTAAATTCTTCTCAAGCTATTATTAAAAAACTGTATCAGTGGTCCAAGTCAAAAAGTTTTACAGATTCTGTTGTTTTAAATAAGCTACTAAAAGAAGCTTGTGATATTGTGTGGGGAAAGCAGGATTCCTCATATTCTAAACAAAATATTCATCAAGAATCAGATAATAAAAAAGTTAAGGATTTAGGGAACAAACAATTAAGAGCAGTGGTTCGGTCTGTGAAGAGACCAAGATACACCGAAGATGAATTGGAACAGATGTCTTCTGTGGTACCATCTACTTGTATAAGAATGAGCAGAAGTGGCAGAACTATTAAAATAAAAGAAGAACCAGACTTTGTCATGTGAAGGACATTATTTTCAAATACATTACAATAAAATCCAATTTGTAACCAAATCCTAATAGTACAGTGGACCCTCGGTTTTCGTGCACCTCCAAACTCGAACAATTATGTAAGTGTATTTTCGTAAGTGCTTTTGTAAGTGTACTTTTGGGGGGTCTGAAATGACTAATCTAATTTACATATATCCTTATGGAAACAAATTTGTTTGGTAACGGCACTCAAACAGCATTCTGGAAAGAATTTTCAACGAAAACCGAGGGTCCACTGTACTGCAAACTTTTGAAATGTTTGCATTGATTCAGTATAAATGTAAAATTAATATTCAGAGGTATGTAATTATTTTTTGTTATTCTTTCAGAATGTTTTATATAAAAACTGTTTTCAAACTTTCATAAGCACAACATAAAAGTTAATACAAGCCTGCTCAGGTTCTATTCAAATATAAACATAATAGTTAAAGGGTACATAAATGCAGTATGTTAATGGCAAGAAAATAATGCAGCTATTTGAAAATTCCCTTGGTATCATTTGCATTGAACTCAAAATGTTTTCCTTATGCATATATAATTACACTGTATCATTCTTAGTTTAGCACTTCTTTTTAATTGTAATAAATGTATCATTCTTAACTTTCCCTTAATATTTGCAGAGAATTTTTAAAAATATAATTGATTTGGTTAACTTTCATTTTTACTGTCCCTTAATGCCATTAAAGAGCTCTGGATCCAAGGTGGTATTGGAGCTAACCCTTCCTTTCCTCGGGTCAAATCTGGTTGCCTCACTACAATTTTACAATTTCTTGTTATCATCATGTTAATGTATACACAGTCTCAGAGAGAACCACTCATGAACCTGATCGTACGCTAGCTGAACAGATATTACACATGTTGCAGAATCGTCACATCTGAACAAGTGGAAACATACAACTGTGGCTGAAGTGTGTATTACTTGCGACAGTCTTGCTTATGATTCATTACTACAAGCACAGTATAGCACTTTGTCTGGCTTTTTTAGGGTTATCCTAGGTAATGTACACTATGTATGATAACTGTACTTATGTGTACCTGACTAAATACACTTACTTGGTCCTTGATTCTGTTAAAGGGACATCTGTTGTTAAAGTAATTACGTTTGCTTGGTATATATTTCTTCAAGGACAGGTGTCCCTTGAACAGAATCAAGGTTTAATTAAGTTTATTTAGTCACAGGTATACACATAAATACAGTTATCATATACAGTGTAAATTACCTAGGATAACAAAGCGGCTAAAAGAGGCCAATATATCTGTAATATGTAGGGAGACACTGGTCAGAGAAATAGCAAACATTGAACTAAAGTTAAAGGAATCTTACAGGAGCCAAGATACGCAGGAAGAACTAAAAGCCATAAATGAAATTGAAAGAAACCCAAAATATTTCTTTTCTTATGCCAAATCAAAGTCGAGAACAACATCTAGTATTACACAATAACTTAAATGAGATGGGCCGTACACAGATGACAACAAGGAAATGAGTGAGCTACTCTAAGTCCCAGTAAGACTCGGTTTTTAGCGAGCTGCTACCCAGACTGAGAGTCATTGGCGTAAATGAATTTTTTATGAGAGAGAGACAGAATTTGGTAGACTCGAACCTATCTGATATTACCCTGATGCCAAATGACTTCAAAAAGGCAATAAATGCCATGCCCATGCACTCTGCCCCAGGACCAGACTCGTAGAACTCCATGTTCATCAAGAACTGCAAGAAGCCCCTATCATGTGCTTTTAACATCGTATGGAGAGGGAGCATGGACACAGGGGTCGTCCCACAGCTGATAAAAACAACAGACATAGCCCCACTCCACAAAGGGGGCAGTAAAGCAATAGCAAAGAACTACAGGCCGATAGCGCTAACGTCCCATATAAAAATCTTTGAAAGGGTTCTAAGAAGCAAGATTGCCACCCATCTAGATACTCATCACTTACACAACCCAGGGCAACATGGGTTTAGAGCAGGTCGCTCCTGTCTGTCCCAACTACTGAACCACTATGACAAGGTCCTGGATGCTCTAGAAGACAAACAAAATGCAGATGTAGTATACACAGACTTTGCAAAAGCCTTTGACAAGTGTGACCATGGTGTAATAGTGCACAAAATGCATGATAAAGGAATAACAGGAAAAGTTGGTAGATGTATCTATAATTTCCTAAATAGAACACAAAGAGTAGTAGTAAACAGAGTAAAGTCTGAGGCAGCTACGGTGAAAAGCTCTGTTCCACAAGGCACAGTACTCGCTCCCATCCTGTTCCTCATCCTCATATCTGACATAGACAGGGATGTAAGCCACAGCTCAGTGTCTTCCTTTGCAGATGACACCCGAATCTGCATGACAAGTGTCCTCCATTGAAGACACCGCAAGACTTCAGGCGGACATCACCCAAATCTTTAAATGGGCTGCAGAAAACAATATGAAGTTCAATGATGAGAAATTTCATTTACTCCGATATGCAAAATGTGAGGAAATTAAACCTATATCGGATTATACAACAAATTCCAAACACACAATAGAGTGAAAAACTAATGTAAAAGACCTGGGAGTAGTTATGTCAGAGGATCTCACCTTCAAAGACCATAACAGTGTATCAATTGCATCTGCTAGAAAAATTATAGGATGGATAAATAGAACCTTCAAAACTAGGGATGCCAAGCCCATGATGACACTTTTCAAATCGCTTGTTCTATCTAGGCTGGAATATTGCTGCACACTAACCGCATCTTTCAAGGCAGGTGAAATTGCTGACCTACAACTGACAGAGAACCTTCATGGCACACATAACTGCGATAAAACACCTCAATTACTGGGAACACTTGAAGTTCCTCAATCTGTATTCCCTAGAATGCAGGCGGGAGAGATACATGATTATATACACTTGGAAAATCCTAGAGGGATTAGTACCAAACTTGCACACGAAAATCACTCCCTATGAAAGCAAAAGACACGGCAGACGATGCAACATCCCCCAATGAAAAGCATGGGTGCCACTAACACGATAAGAGACAACAGAATAAGTGTCAGGGGCCCAAGACTGTTCAGCTGCCTTCCAGCATACATAAGGGGGATTACCAATAGACACTTGGCTGTCTTCAAGCAGGCACTGGATAAGAACCTAAAGTCAGTACCTGACCAGCTGGGCTGTGGTTCGTATGTCGGGTTGCATGCAGCCAACAGTAACAGCCTGGTTGATCAGGCCCTGATCCACCATGAGGCCTGGTCTCAGACCGGGCCGCAGGGGCGTTGACCTCCAAAACCCTCTCCAGATATACTCCAGGTAACCCTACAAAGCCAGACAAAGTGCTATACTGTGCTTGTAGATACGAGGCATAAGCAAGACTGTGGCAAGTAATACGCATTTCCACTAGTTCATACGTGATTCAATTATTGGGATGCTGTAAACCATAATAATAATACAGTAATAATAATATCTTTACTACAAGTACATGTACAAGGTATACAGGCCTAGCAGACTTCAATGACATACTACTACATAGAAAGCCGCTTGTTATGCAGAGCATTTCGGGCAAATTAGGTCAGTTTTGTCCCAGGATGTGACTCACACTAGTCGAATAACACCCAGGTAGCCATTTTAACCCTTTCAGGGTTTTTGATGTACTAGTACGGCTTACACGCCAGGGCGTTTGGCGTACTAGCACTCATAAATTCTAGCGGCTTTAAATCGAGGGGGAGAGATCTGGTAGGCCTGCATGTGATAGAATGGGTCTATGTGGTAAGTGTGCACAGTAGGAAAAAAATCTATGCACCCACATTGCATTGTGGGAGTGGTAATTCAGTGGGCCTTTGTCACCAAGCCATGCGGTAAGGAATACCTCACTCCGCAAGTGTGAGTGGTGGGTAAGGCAGTTGGGGGTGGGTAAGGCAGTGGGAAGGGTGAGGAAGGCAGTGGAGTTTGTGTAAACAACATTGGCTGGCTGGCTGGGGCTGGCTGGGGCTGGCTGGCTGTGGCTAGCTGCCTGGCTGTGACTGGCTGGGGCTGGCAGGCTGGCTGGCTGGCTGTGGCTGGCTGGCTGGCTGGGGCTGGCTGGCTGGGGCTGGCTGGCTGGGGCTGGCTGGCTGGGGCTGGCGGGCTGGCTGGCTGGGGCTGGCGGGCTGGCTGGCTGGGGCTGGCTAGCTGGGGCTGGCGGGCTGGCTGGCTGGGGCTGGCTGGCTGGCTGTCTGTCTGTCTGTCTGTCTGTCTGTCACACAGGTACACATAAATACAATTATACATATTGTAAATTACCTAGGATAACCCAGATGTGAAGGAGTGACTCTCTCTGAGACAGAGAGACAAATAGATAGACAGAAAGACAAACAGATAGACAGAGAGAGACAAAGAGACAGATAAAACAGTGAAAACAAATAAAGCGAAGGCAGTGTACCCTCATCAAATGTCTTCACTCTAATTAGTGGAGTGATAATATAAGATAAGAGGACCCTCACCCCTTGTCAAATGTCACCGCTGTCATTAGTTTACTGATAAGACTGTGACACACACACACCATGCTTCAATTATTATTATTATTATTATTATATTCTTTCGTATATCCTAGGTAATTTACACTATGTATAATTGCATTTATGTGTTTCCTGTGAGACACACAGCCAGTCAGCCAGCCAGCAAGCCAGCTGGTCAGCCAGCCAGTCAGCTGGTCTGCTAGCCAGCCAGCCAGCCAACCAGCCAGCCAGCAGTTCAGCCAACCAGCCAGCCAGCTGGTCAGCTAGCCAGCCAGCCAGCTGGTCAGCCAGCCAGCAGGTCAGCCAGCCAGCTGGTCAGCTAGCCAGCCAGCAGTTATTGTGTAGTATACAAGGAGTGTATACAGTAGATCGTCATTTAGCACGAGATTATGTTGCACGTTATGGGTATTGCACGATTGAAGAATTGCAGCACATTATTATCTAACACAACGTAAAAATGCTATTACAAGGTTCGCGGGAGAGGAAAAATTTTTGAACGCATGGTAGCCCGCTGTGGGTTAAACCATTGAGTCAGTGGGGGTCCTACTAAGGGTGGCTATGAGCCACATCAAGTGTTTAATGCTGACGAGAGAAGTGTTTACTGGAAGAAAATGCCAACACGAACTTATATCAGTCAGCAAGAGAAAAGTGCACCAGGCTTCAAGACAGCAAAGGATCGCTTCACCTTGCTCATTTGCGGTAAAGCATCAGGTGATTTCAAGTGTAAGCCCAATCCTCGTGCTTAGAGGAAAAGGGAATTTGTTTTTCCTTCCCGCAAACTGTAAGTTTATTCAGATACACTGGGCCAGGAGCTGAGTCTTGACCCCTGAAACCACAATTAGGTGAGTACAGTTACATTGATTATCATACATAACAGCATATGTGTAGAGAACCTAGGATAACCCAAAAAAAGTCAGACAGAATGGAATTAAGTCACTCTGACTTTTTTGGGTTGTCCTAAGTTCTCTACACATATGCTGCTATGTATGATAATCTTTGTAACTGTATCTGTGTATACCTGAATAAACTTACTTACAGTTTGCAAGAAGGAAAAACAAATAACCATTCCCACAAGCAGCCGCCTTGTTGTTGTTCAGCGGACACCACCGGCCTTCCCCAGCCACCCTGGACCCCTCCATCCCAGCATTCGTACGTATTTCATACGCGTCAAAAAAAGTCCTCTGCTACAAGCCAGCTGTATTTGTGAAGAATGAGAGAGAGAGTGAATTGTGTTTTGATCTTTAAATTACTATATCCTGTATCTGACAAGCAATCAAAGTGTTGCTCAAAGTGGCAAGAAAAGGTATAAGCATTTTAGTCTTAGAATTAACGAAGAATATTAGACAAGACATAACCTGTGGCCGTAATGAAGTGTTACTTTGTACACTTACTTACTGACTGACTGAATGACTTGACTTACTGAATGACTTGACTGGCTTACTGAATGACTTGACTGACTTACTGAATGACTTGACTGACTTACTGAATGACTTGACTGACTTACTGAATGACTTGACTGACTTACTGAATGACTTGACTGACTTACTGAATGACTTGACTGACTTACTGAATGACTTGACTGACTTACTGAATGACTTGACTGACTTACTGAATGACTTGACTGATTTAGACA
Source organism: Cherax destructor (assembly GCA_009830355.1). NCBI lineage: Eukaryota > Metazoa > Arthropoda > Malacostraca > Decapoda > Parastacidae > Cherax > Cherax destructor. The sequence goes on along the minus strand of WNWK01028837.1, from coordinate 16,379 downwards.
CTCAGTACACCCATCGACTTCAGTTCCAGAACCTCTACTATCCACCTCAGCCCAGTAGGGCCACAGCATAACTCTCCACTCTCTTCACAATCATACACAAACACAAGCACCCACAATTTAAGGTAAATACTATTATTTCTGTTACATTTGTAGTCTTAAGCAGTAAAAACAACATAATACATCACGATAATGAACTACAATTACATATTCACTTTTATTTTTGTAAGATCTGTTGGTCTAAAAAAAAACTTGTTTGGCTTTTTGGGGAGACTCCCAGGAACGTAACCCTATTTTTCCCATAAGTTCTTTTTATTATCTAACACGACATTTTGAGGAACGTAACTACCGTGCAAAATGACGATCTACTGTATACAGTAGAACGTCATTTAGCACGAGATTATGTTGCACATTACCGGTATTGCACGATTAAAGATTTGCGACACATTATCATCTTACACGACGTAAAGATGATATTACACGGTTCGGCAGGAGGGGAAAAATTTTGAGCGCATGGTTATTTACTGCCTAAGAATCCTCATGCTTTGAAGAAAAGGGAATTTGTTTTTCCTTCCTGCAAACTGTAAGTTTATTCAGATACACAGGGCCAGGAGCTGAGTCTCGACCCCTGCAACCACAATTAGGTGAGTACAGTTACATACATTATCATACATAGCAGCATATGTGTCGAGAACCTAGGATAACCCAAGTCAGTCAATGGAAATACTGTCACTCTGACTTTTTTGGGTTACCCTAGGTTCTCTACACATATGCTGCTATGTATGATAATCTTCGTAACTGTATCTGTGTATACCTGAATAAACTTACTTACAGTTTGTGGGAAGGAAAAACAAATAACCATTCTCACAAGCAGTCTTGTTACTACTACTGTTGTGGTTCAGCAGACACCACCCGCCTTACCTAGCCACCACAGACCCCACCATCCCAGCATTCGTACGTATTTCATACGCGTCAAGAAGTCCTGGTTACAAGCCAGCTGTGTTTGTGAAGAATAAGAGTGAATTGTGTTTTGATCTTGAATTAACGAAGAAAACAAAGATATTAGACAAGACATAACCCGTGGCCGTAATGAAGTGTTACTTTGTACACATAAAAAGATGTAAACATAAGTTTGTGTGACTGACTGACTGACTTGACTGACTGAATGACTGACTAACTTGACTGACTGACTGAATGACTTGACTGACTGACTGAATGACTTGATTGACTGAATGACTTGACTGACTGACTGAATGACTTGACTGACTGACTGAATGACTGTGACTTACTGAATGCGCTGACTTACTGAATGACTTGACTGACTTACTGAATGACTTGACTGACTTACTGAATGACTTGACTGACTTACTGAATGACTTGACTGACTTACTGAATGACTTGACTGACTTACTGAATGACTTGACTGACTTACTGAATGACTTGACTGACTTACTGAATGACTGACTGACTTACTGAATGACTTGACTGACTTACTGAATGACTTGACTGACTTACTGAATGACTTGACTGACTTACTGAATGACTTGACTGACTTACTGAATGACTTGACTGACTTACTGATTGACTTAAAGTTAGACACTCAGTTCAACCATCGACTTCAGTTCAAGAACTTCTACTATCCACCTCAGCCCAGTAGGGCCACAGCATAACTCTCCACTCTCTTCACAATCATCCACAAACACCAGCACCCACAATTTAAGGTAAATACTATTATTTCTATTACATTTGTAGTTTTAAGCAGTAAAAACAACATAATACATCACGATAATGAACTACAATTACATATTCACTTTTATTTTTGTAAGATCTGTTGGTCTAAAAAAAACTTGTTTGGCTTTTTTGGGACTCCCAGGAACGTAACCCTATTTTTCTCATTAGTTCTTTTAATTATTTAACACGAAATTATCTAACGACTTTTTCAGGAACGTAACTATCGTGCTAAATGACGTTCTACTGTATACAAAATATGGCTTATATTGGTCTCACAGGCCATAAAAGTTACTTGAAAAAATAAAATGTTAAAAATAAAAGAAAAAAGTAGAAATAAAAAAAACTATTACCGGGTGACCGGCAGTCGGTGATGTTGCCATAAGCAGTTCACTTTCTGTCAACTTCAAGCCTCTATATCTCGGTAACTATTGATCGCAAATTTTTTGTTTAGCCTATTAGATTTAGAAAAAAACTATTATTTCATAAGAAAAAATTTTTTTTTTTTTAATTTCTCGACCCTGAGAGTTAAGAATCGAGGTCTCGACCCTGAAAGGGTTAAACTGATGGGTGAACAGGGACAGGGGCAGTAGGTGTCTTATGGAAACACGTCCCTAATGTTTTCCAGCCGTATCGGAGGAGATTCGATCTCCGGACCTCAGAGTGTGAGCTGAGTGCACTTGACATCAAGCTACATGAACAATCTTTCCTGGTTATATTTTATTATAAAGTAAAGTAAAGTGAACATGAACAATCTTTCCTGGTTATATTTTATTATCCGAGAAAAGGGTAAATTTTCTATTTTTGTGCGAATAAGAATTCAAAATGGAAAGCAGGTGTAATATAGGAGAGGCCCGGGTATGTGACTAATGAACAGAGGAAATGTTTTAGTGCCAGAAATGTCTACATTGTTCATTATGGACTACTTTTAAATTGGTCTATTTTTAAATTTTGTATGAAAGTGGCCAAATTACCAAATTCTGTCCAATATATAGGGTACAGTGGACCCTCGGAAATTGAACATAATCCGTTCCAGGAGCTTGTTCTTAACTCGAAATGTTCGAAAATCGAATCAATATTTCCCATAAGAAATAATGGAAATACAATTACATAATCCGTTCCTGCTGTCAGGAGGCATGACAAAATAGTACTTCACTATGACGCTATTATCAACTTGACAGCTTATTTATCTATCACAATTCATTTAATATGACATAATAAACAATATAAATAGCATAAAAACCTGATATACACTCTAGAATGAATAAAATATGTATGTCATTACGAATGTGGTGGCGGGGGAGGACGGTGGTGGCGGGCATTCTTGGTCCAGCTATGAAAACATCTTCCCATTCTTTCCTCCTTCAGACGTGTTAGTATAAGAGAAAATGGAGTTTGTAATGCTAGCTGCATTAGATCACTTCTTTCCAGTCGGTTTCACAGAGTGAACAGAATCCATTCCTGTCCAGGCTGGTAACAGCAACAACAACAACTGGTTTGTTTACAAAACTCCCGAACCTTCTACACTCTCATTCTCTCTCGTTTATTCATTTAATCTTGTTTACTCACCTCTCACTCTACATTAAGACTGCCTCTTACCACCACTGCCTCTCACCACCACTGCCTCTCACCACCACTGCCTCAACCAATGAACAAGCACCACTGCCTCTCATCATCACTGCCTCTCAACACCACTGTTTCTAACACTGCCTCAACCAATGAACAAGCACCACTGCCTCTCACCACCACTGCCTCTCACCACCACTGCCTTTCACCACCACTGCCTCTCATCACCACTGCCTCTCATCACCACTGCCTCTCACCACCACTGCCTCTCACCACCACTGCCTCTCATCACCACTGCCTCTCATCACCACTGCCTCTCACCACCACTGCCTCTAACACTGGCTCAACCAATGAACAAGCTCCAAACACAATTAATTGTGAAATGCTTGGAAGAGCAAGCAGGGTAATGTTCACTGGAGGATAAACAAAGCTAGACTGACTCACGACGCCTGGGCGGACAGGTCTGGTACGCACTTGTTCGATTGGCAGAAAGTGTTCAATTACCGAAATAAAAAAAATTCTAAAAAGGTGTTCCATTTCCAATTTGTTCGATTGCCGAGGTGTTCGATTTCCGAGGGTCCACTGTAGTTGAAATAATTGAATGGGCAGTTTCTTGGATCCTTTGATAGAATGAAAGACAGCGAAATAGTTAAGAATTTGGTTGGCTGGAACAATGGAATTGGCCTAAAATAGGACTCAAAGTGCCTGCATAATCCCGCAAGTTTTCCATCAAATTTCATACTTTTGACTCCCTATGGGTTTAGTGCTCCCCATAACAATTTTATTATTATTATAATAAAAAAAGAAGTGCCAAACCTAATAATCATACTTTTGGTGTCATTACTTTCGGAAAAAGATTCTCTACCATTTTAGAAGAATTTTTTTTTTGTGGGGGGGGGGGTGATCTTTGGGCATTGAGAGCAAGTTTCATTTTGGGGATCTGGACAGTGAAAGGGTTAAATCCAGCCCTGTTCTATGACCTAGTGATAATGGAAACCAGGAAGGAGTGTTAGATTATATATGTAGGAGAAATTGCTAAACCCATAGAGGTCATACAGCACTTAGGGAAATAGGCAGTCAGGTTCGATCCAAGGAAGGAGAGGAAGAGTACAATTCCCTGAATCAAGAGCCATTCACCAGGATTACTGAGCCTCCCTTGAGTGGTATAACTCAAAATATTCACTCCATTACCCCATCTAACATCTCTTATTTTGTTCTTCAGTAATGAGTACATTTGCTCACCAAGCTTTCTCATTGACTTAATATCCTAAATTTACTGAAAAACTCTTATTCTTTTGCTCTCCACTCTAACTCCCTCATTACATATTTAACCTCTTTTTTTTCTCTCCTTATACTCTACCTTATATCATTTTTACATTACAAAAGCCTCTCTTATGCCAACTTTTTCTCCTTTACCTCCCTATTATCACATCATTCCACCAGTCACACCTTTTCTCACTAACACCAAACCTTCTATAACTACAAATCTGTTATACAACCACTGCATTCTTAAATCTACCCATTTTTATTACATTCATAGGTGAAGCTCTAAACCCATAGGAGTCATATGGCACATGGGGAAATGGGAAGCATTCAGGTTCGATCCTAGGAAAGGGAAATAAAGTCCAATTTCTTGGATCAAGAGCCCCTCACCAGCATCATAAATCTTCCCTAACCCTCTTTGACCTCTACCTGTATTCCCTTTAGCCCACCTTATTTTCAGTAACCTTCCTATTCTTTAGTTCATTTTCACCTCTCTAGTAGGTTGGTAGACAGCAACCACCCAGGGAGGTACTACTGTCCTGCCAGGTGACTGTGAAACAGAAACCTGAAACTGTTTTACATGATGGTAGGATTGCTGGTGTCTTTTTTCTGTCTCATAAACACGCTGGATAACAGGTATATCTAGCTACTTCTACTTACACTTTAGGTCACACTACATAGGCATGCACATGCATATATATACATAAACACATCTAGGATTTTCTTCTTTTTCTTAATAGCTCTTATTCTTTTTATTTTCTCTATTGTCCATGGGGAAGTGGAAAAGAATCTTTCCTCCGTAAGCCATGCGTGTCGTATGAGGCGACTAAAATGCCGGGAGCAATGGGCTAGTAACAACTTCTCCTGTACACATTTACTAAAAAAGAGAAGAAAAACTTTATAAAACTGGTTTGTCTGAATGTGCGTGGATGTAGTGCGGATGATAAGAAAGAGATGATTACTGATGTTATGAATGAAAAGAAGTTGGATGTCCTGGCCCTAAGCGAAACAAAGCTGAAGGGGGTAGGCGAGTTTCAGTGGGGAGAAATAAATGGGATTAAGTCAGGAGTATCTGAGAGAGTTAGAGCTAAGGAAGGGGTAGCAATAATGTTGAAGGATCAGTTATGGAAGGAGAAGAGGGAATATAAATGTGTAAATTCAAGGATTATGTAGATTAAAATAAGGGTCGGATGTGAAAAGTGGTCATAATAAGTGTGTATGCACCTGGAGAAGAGAGGAGTGTAGAGGAGAGAGAGAGATTTTGGGAGATGTTAAGCGAATGTATAGGAACTTTTGAACCAAAGTGAGAGAGTAATTGGTAGGGGACCTAAATGCTAAAGTAGGAGAAACATGTAGAGAGGGTGTGGTAGGTAAGTTTGGGGTGCCAGGTGTAAATTATAATGGGAGCCCTTTGATTGAACTTTGTATAGAAAGGGGTTTAGTTATAGGTAATACATATTTTAAGAAAAAGAGGATAAATAAGTATACAAGATATGATGTAGGGCGTATTGACAGAAGTTTGTTGGACCATGTATTGGTAGATAAAAGACTGTTGAGTAGACTTCAGAATGTACATGTTTATAGAGGGGCCACAGATATATCAGATCACTTTTTAGTTATAGCTACAGTGGGAGTAAAAGGTAGATGGGATACAAGGAGGTGAAGGTATATAAACTAAAAGAGGAGGCAGTTAGGGTAAGATATAAACAACTATTGGAGGATAGATGGGCTAGTGAGAGTGTAGGCAATGGGGTCGAAGATGTATGGGGTAGATTTAAAAATGTAGTGTTAGAGTTTTCAGCAGAAGTTTGTGGTTACAGGCGAGTGGGTGTGGGAGGGAAGAAGAGCGATTGGTGGAATGATGATGTAAAGAGAGTAGTAAGGGAGAAAAAGTTAGCATATGAGAGGTTTTTACAAAGTAGAAGTGATGCAAGGAATGAAGAGTATATGGAGAGAAAAAGAGAGGTTAAGAGAGTGGTGAAGCAATGTAAAAAGAGAGCAAATGAGAGAGTGGGTGAGATGTTATCAACAAATTTTGTTGAAAATAAGAAAAAGTTTTGGAGTGAGATTAATAAGTTGAGGAAGCCTAGGGAACAAATGGATTTGACAGTTAAAAATAGGAGAGGAGAGTTATTAAATGGAGAGTTAGAGGTATCAGGAAGATGGAGGGAATATTTTGAGGAGTTGTTAAATGTTGATGAAGACAGGGAAGCTGTGTATTCGTGTATAGGGCAAGGAGGAATAACATCTTGTAGGAGTGTGGAAGAGCCAGTTGTGAGTGTGGGGGAAGTTCGTGAGGCAGTGGGTAGAATGAAAGGAGGTAAGGCAGCTGGGATTGATGGGATAAAGATAGAAATGTTAAAAGCAGGTGGGGATATAGTTTTGGAGTGGTTGGTGCTATTATTTAATAAATGTATGGAAGAGGGTAAGGTACCTAGGGATTGGGAGAGAGCATGTATTGTTCCTTTGTATAAAGGCAAAGGGGACAAAAGAGAGTGCAAAAATTATAGGGGAATAAGTCTGTTGAGTGTACCTGGTAAAGTGTATGGTAGAGTTATTATTGAAAGAATTAAGAGTAAGACAGAGAGCAGGATAGCAGATGAACAAGGGGCTTTAGGAAAGGTAGGGGGTGTGTAGACCAAGTGTTTACAGTGAAACATATAGGTGAACAGTATTTGGATAAGGGTAAAGAGGTTTTTGTGGCATTTATGGATTTGGAAAAGGCATATGATAGGGTGGATAGGGGGCCAATGTGGCAGATGTTGCAGGTGTATGGAATAGGAGGTAGGTTACTGAAAGCAGTGAAGAGTTTTTATGAGGATAGTGAGGCTCAGGTTAGTGTGTGTAGGAGGGAGGGGACTATTTCCCAGTAAAAGTGGGCCTTAGACAAGGATGTGTGATGTCACCGTGGTTGTTCAATATATTTATAGATGGGGTTGTAAGAGAAGTGAATGCGAGGGTCTTGGCAAGAGGTGTGGGGTTAAAAGATAAAGAATCAAATACAAAGTGGGAGTTGTCACAGTTGCTTTTTGCTGATGACACTGTGCTTTTGGGAGATTCTGAAGAGAAGTTGCAGAGGTTGGTGGATGAATTTGGTAGGGTGTGTAAAAGAAGAAAATTGAAAGTGAATATAGGAAAGAGTAAGGTGATGAGGATAACAAAAAGATTAGGTGACGAAAGATTGGATATCAGATTGGAGGGAGAGAGTATGGAGGTGAATGTATTCAGATATTTGGGAGTGGACATGTCAGCAGATGGGTCTATGAAGGATGAGGTGAATCATAGAATTGATGAGGGGAAAAGGGTGAGTGGAGCACTTCGGAGTCTGTGGAGACAAAGAACTTTATCCATGGAAGTAAAGAGGGGAATGTATGAGAGTATACAGTGGACCCCCGAGTTTCGTAAACCCCGGAAATCGTACATTTATGTAAGTATAATATTGTAAGTGCTTGTGGAAAAGTATTTTTGGGGGTCTGAAATAGACTAACCTACATGACATTTTTTCTTAAGGGGGTAAATTCGTTCGGTAATGGCACTTGAGCAGACTTCAGGAGTGAAGTTTTTACGAAACTCGGGGGTCCACTGTAGTTATACCAACACTCTTATATGGGTGTGAAGCATGGGTGATGAATGTTGCAACGAGGAGAAGTCTGGAGGCAGTGGAGATGTCATGTCTGAGGTCAATGTGTGGTGTGAATATAATGCAGAGAATTCGGAGTTTGGAAATTAGGAGGAGGTGCGGGATTACCAAAACTATTATCCAGAGAGCTGAGGAGGGGTTGTTGAGGTGGTTCGGACATGTAGAGAGAATGGAATGAGACAGAATGACTTCGAGAGTGTATAAATCTGTAGTGGAGGGAAGGCGGGGTAGGGGTCGGCCTAGGAAAGGTTGGAGGGAGGGGGTAAAGGAGGTTTTGTGTGCGAGGGGCTTCGACTTCCAGCAAGCATGTGTGAGCATATTTGATAGGGGTTAATGGAGACAAATGGTTTTGAATACTTGACGTGCTGTTGGAGTGTGAGCAAAGTAACATTTATGAAGGGATTCAGGGAAACCGGCAGGCCGGACTTGAGTCCTGGAGATGGGAAGTACAGTGTCTGCACTCTGAAGGAGGGGTGTTAATGTTGCAGTTTTATAACTGTAGTGTAAAGCACCCCTCTGGCAAGACAGTGATGGAGTGAATGATGATGAAAGTTTGTCTTTTTCGGGCCACCCTGCCTTGGTGGGAATCGGCCCATGTGTTAATAAAAAAAAATTTCAACTAACATAATTCTCCTTGTGCTCCATCTGTCTCTCACTCTTACTGTAGGTAACACGAAATGATCAAATATATCCTTTCATCCATTCATACAAAATTTACTAAACTATAATCATTGTGCACTTCATATCTCATATAAACATTATTATTATAAAAACCTACAAGGGTCATACAGCGCAGCAGGGCAGGGAAGGGTGCAGGGGTATTGGGTATCAAGAGGGAGAGGGATTAGGTCATGAAGTGCAGCAGGGCAGTGGATAGTGCATGGGTAGAGGGTAGCAAGAGATTGAGGTAAAAAGGGCTGTGAGGAGTGCTAGAGGCATCATCATCAGAGTTTCTGCAGTAAATCAGTTGCTGTCAAAACGTCAATGAGAGTCTAGGTTAAAGGAAGGTCCATCAGCAAGAAGGGAAGGTAAAGTAAGGGCAGAAGAGCAGCGACGACGTTGGAGGTAAATTCTGTGTGCTCGTTGATAAAGTGGGCTAATAAAAACTGGAACCAGACAATTCTCACAGAGTGGAACAGGGCACCCCTCCACGAGATACCTGTGAGTTAGACGAGTGTGGCTGATGCGAAGACAGGAGAGAGTAATCTCCCAACCTCAACACTGATCACAAGAAGACGGCCAGAAACCTATACAGTACAGTGCTACCTCGAGTTACGATATTTTTTGGTTCGAGAATGCTGTTCAAGTGCCATTACCAAACGAATTTATCCCCATAAGGAATAATGTAAAATAGACTAGTCCTTTTACACCCCCAAAAATATACTTACAAAAGCATTTAAAAAAATAAACTTACATAAAAGGGCGATTTTGGGGACCATCGTAACTCGAGGTACCACTGTACTTGGTTTAACAGAATGTAATTTGTTACGTAGCAAATCAGACCAGCGTTGTTGCCAACGGGTGCGAAGGTGGGTATCAATTACAGCAAAATAGTCTGTGAATGGAACACTGCTATATGAAACTGGGAGGTCATGCACTGCTGATCGCACAGCAGTGTCTGCCTGTTCATTCCCCTGTACATCAACATGACCGGAGACCCAACAAAAAACAATATCTTTGTGCTTGCTAGAGATACAGCATAACCAAAGTTGGATACGAAGAACCAGAGAATGAGGTGTGTCAAATTTTCTTATAGCCTGTAAAGCACTAAGGGAGTCTGAAACTACCACAAATGGTGACACAGGCATAGATGCAATACGGATAAGTGCTACGAGAATGGCATTCAATTCAGCCATAAAAATGCTAGCTGAGGATACTAAATGGCCTAGCACGACACTGTCTGGAAACACTGCTGCGAATCCGATGCCATCAGAAGACTTGGAACCATCGGTGTACACTGTGATGGCATGAAAATGAGATCAGAAGTGGTTAAGAAAAAGAGAGTGAGAAGCCACTGTAGGCAATTGGGCTTTCATGCACAGCAGTGGGAAAGAACAGACACGAACCGTCGGAACTTCCCAGGGTGGTAGGGAAAAATAAGATGCTACATGAACATAGAAAGGTGGTAAATGAAGAGAAGACAAGTGCGAATGTAGGCGAAGAGAAAACGGATAGAGTAAACAGGGGCGACGAACAAATAAAGAATGTCTACTAACATCAGTGGCTATTCTATATATGGAAGGATTGTGGAGGTCATGAGAGTGAACATAATAGCGAAGGCAATGAGCATCACGGCGATCGGTCAAGGATGGAATATTCGCCTCTGCATAGATTCTCTCAACCGGTGAAGAGGGAAAAGCACCGATGCATAAACATAATCCCTGGTGATGGATGGGATTAAGGTTAGAGAGAGTTGCAGGAGAGGCCGCTGAATATATCTGGTCGCCATAATCAAGTTTTGATAAAATTAGGGCTGAATGTAGTCGAAGGAGAGTTCGACGATCAGCCCCACATGAAAGATGAGTGAGGGTTTTAAGGAGGTTCAGCCGGCTATGACAAGTTGCCCTCAGAGAGGTAATGTGAGGTTTCCAGGATAACCTACGGTCAAACAGAAGGCTGAGAAACCGGACCGTATCACATTATGGGATACGCGAGCCATATAGGTACAATGGATGGTCAGAGACGACAGAATGTCTAGTGAAAGTAATCTGGTGAGTTTTAGTACTAGAAAATTTAAACCCCATGAGTAGTGGCCCAATCAGAAACATGGTTGACATCATGCTGGAGAGAAATGGCAATGAGGTGACAGTCAGCTCCTGCACAAGCTATAGCAAAGTCATCAACATGGTGTGATAACCAAATAGTGGATGGAAGAATAGATGCCAGATCAATAACAAAAAAAGGCACAATACCGTGACTGGAACAATACACAAATTATCTGCATGTGGTTCAAGTCGGACCGAAACATCGTCGTAAGCTCCTCTCTCCTATGTGCGGGATGTGAATGATGCCAGATCATTTATAGCAAGGAGAAAAAAGTGTTGTGCTCAGAACACATCCCTGGGGGACACCTTCAACTTGGACAAAGTCCGGGGAAAGCATATTATTAACCCGAACACGGAAATGTCTCCCAGTTAAGAAGTTCTTAAGGAAAAATGGCAGATTGCCTCGAAGGCCTAAGGAGTGGGCCTAGGCCAAAATATTATACCTCCAAGTTGTATCATATGCCTTTTCAAGGTCAAAAAAGATGGCAATAACTGAGTGGTTATTGGCAAAGGCATTATGAACATACATATATATTGTTTATAATATATATATAAATGACCTTGACGAGATAATTTCTAGTGATATGAGCAAATTCGCTGATGACACGAAGATAGGTAGGATAATCGATTCAGACGTAGATGTCAGTGAACTACAGGAGGATTTAGACAAACTCAATTCCTGGTCAGAAAAATGGCAGATGCAGTTCAATGTAGATAAATGCAAAGTTCTAAAGCTCGGGAGTGTCCATAACCCAAGCACTTATAAGTTAAATAACGTAGAACTTAGCCATACAGATTGCGAGAAGGACTTGGGGGTGATGGTAAGCAGCAACCTTAAACAAGACAGCAATGCCTAAGCGTACGTAATAAGGCAAATAGATTACTGGGATTTATATCAAGAAGTGTTAGCAACAGAAGTCCAGAGGTTATATTACAGCTTTATACATCATTAGTAAGGCCTCACCTAGATTACGCAGCTCAGTTCTGGTCTCCATATTACAGAATGGACATAAATTCGTTAGAAAACATTCAGCGTAGAATGACTAAATTAATACATAGCATTAGAAATCTTCCTTACGAAGAAAGATTAAGGACCCTTAAATTACATTCACTTGTAAGACGTAGAATGAGGGGAGACATGATCGAGGTATACAAGTGGAAAATGGGTATTAACAAAGGGGATATAAATAAGGTCTTGAGGGTATCTCTCCAAGAGAGAACCCGTAATAATGGATTCAAGTTAGATAAGTTTAGATTTAGAAAGGATATAGGAAAGTATTGGTTTGGAAATAGGGTAGTTGATGAGTGGAACAGTCTGCCTAGTAGGGTTGTTGAGGCGGGGACCCTGGGTAGTTTTAAATTTAGGTTGGATAAATTCATGAGTGAAAAGGGTTGGATTTGAGTGGGAATTGCACATGAGTAAATAAAATTATCAAAGCTTATTTCTTGGGTAGCATTGAAAATTAGGTTGAACAAATATTCTGTTAGTGGGATGGAATGTGAAGGACTTGCCTAGTATGGGCCAACAGGCCTGCTGCAGTGTTCCTCCTTTCTTATGTTCTTATATCTAAGCATAGTAAGGGGTCATTGGTAGAGCGGCCCTTACGAAAGCCATATTGACTAGTAGAGAGACTATTGTATGTCTCTAAATACCACATTAAACGTCTCTTTTCCAGACATTCCATCACCTTGCAAACTGCACTGGTAAGAGCAATGGGACGGTAGTGGGAAGCATCATGTCTCGTAGTACCCGGTTTGCGGAAAGGGAGAACAATGGCCGATTTCCACAGTTGGGGAAGAACTCCTTGCGACCAAATAAGATTAAAGAGTCGTAAGAGGACAGCAAAGGCTGACTGATGTAAATGCTGTAGCATACGAATATGAATGCCGTCAGGCCCAGCTGCTGATGATCGGCAAGCAGAGAAAGAGTTGCCTCCAGTTCCAGAAGTGTAAAAGGCACATTATAAGATTCTTCTCTGATAGAAGAAAAGTTAAGGGCTCTAACTCTCTGGCAGACTTGGAGGTAAGAAACGAGGGGCATAGATGGAGCCCCTGAGAAATACTGACAAGATGATTACCAATTTCAGTGGCAATGTCAAGAGGGTTTGCTATAGCTACACCAGCAACCCGAAGAACAGTTTCCGTACTTTTTTCCAGACTGCACTCACAGAGGAAGCCGAAGTGACAGTAATAATAATAATAATAATAATAGTTTATTTAGACATGGTACAATGATACATAGGTATAAATGAGATGTACATGCCAAAAACCCCTAATATGCTGTGCATTGCGGGCATTCTTAAGAATAAGTAATACAGAGGACCCCCGAGTTTCGTAAAAACTTCACTCCTGAAGTCTGCTCAAGTGCCATTACCGAACGAATTTACTCCCTTAAGGAAAAATTTCACGTAGGTTAGTCTATTTCAGACCCCCAAAAATACACTTCCACAAGAGCTTACAAAATTATACTTACATAATTGCACGATTTCCGGGGCATTCGTTAACCGAGGGTCCACTGTAGTAGACTACATGATAAAAAGTTATGGTTGATAATTTATAAAATAAGTATTTGATTTACGTAAAGCTTTTGATACAGTTGACCATGATCTGTTACACTTAAAATTATCGCACTATGGTATAAGAGGACACTCCTTAAACTACCTAAAATCATACCTTAGCAACAGAAACCAATATGTGTACACTAATGGAGCTAGCTTCACCGCACAAACTATTACCATAGGGGTCCCACAGGGAAGTGTTCTTGGCCCACTACTCTTTCTCATTTACATTAACGACCTACCAAATGCATCTCAACTACTCAAACCCATACTTTTTGCAGATGACACTACATACGTTATCTCTCACCCAAGCCCAGACACACTAGCCAACACTGCAAATACTGAATTGCAGAAAATATCTACCTGGATGATGACAAACAAACTTACTCTCAATATTGATAAAACCTATTTTATCCAGTTTGGGAACAGAGCTGCAAACGCACCACTTAACATAATGATAAACGGGTCCCCTATCGCAAAACTCACAGAGGGAAAATTCTTAGGAATACATCTTGACAGTTACCTCAAATTTCAGACACACATACAACAAATCTCCAAGAAAGTCTCAAAGACCGTGGGAATACTATCCAAGATACGGTACTATGTTCCACAACCAGCTCTCCTTACCCTATATCACTCACTCATTTACCCCTACCTCACCTATGGAATCTGCACATGGGGCTCTACATCAATAACTCATCTCAGACCACTAATAACACAACAAAAGGCAGCAGTTAGAATGATAACAAATTCTCACTCCAGGCAACATACTCCACCAATATTCAAAAACCTAAACTTACTCACCATACAAGACATCCATACTTTTTACTGTGCCTATTACATACATAGAACACTCTATGCAGATATTAACCCACCACTCAAACTTCTCCTTACTAATTTTAACAGGACACATGACCATAACACTAGACACAGATCACTCCTCGATGTTCCCGTGTCCACCTAACACTATGTAAAAACTCAATGCACATTAAAGGCACGAAAATTTGGAATTCATTACCTGTCATTGCCAAAGAAACCCTACCTGTACCCCAATTCAAAACGATGCTAAAAACCACCTTCTCACCCAAAGATAATTGCTCCATATCAACCATTCCCAGCAAAGTAGAATAATCACTTAACGTAAAACCTGACTTTAAGGTCAATGTAATGTATGAATGACGATTGAATGAATGAATGTAAAACCTGTTATAAATAATACTTACTTAGCTAATTATTCCCAACACTTATATTATAATGACCACGTAAACTAACTGCAATGCAATTAATTGTTTTAAATTGTTTTAAATTGTTATCTCACTCAATTAGTTGCATTGCTGCAATAAATTGCTACAATTAATTGATATGTTCAACTTATATTCAAACTTTAAAACTTGATAAGCAACTTTACTTATTTTATAAATTATCAACCATAACTTTTTATTATTTTATTATTACTATTGCTTTAATTTGTTTAATCTGATTTAATTAATTTTATAATGAAGACAAAAGTACAAAACTATATTCAAATTTCATAGCTTAAATACTCACCTTTACTCATTGTATACTATCTACAATAATTCTTACAATCTAGTTTTAAGTTAATTTTAAGTCTGCCCAAAATGCCCTGCATACTAGGGGCTTTTGGCATGTACACCTCATGTAATCTCAATAACCAAATGTAATTCTTTGTATCATGTCCAAATAAAAATTATTATTATTATTATTATTATTATCTAAGTTGTATAATTTGAATAGAAGTTGAACATAATAATTTATTAATAGTAACAATGCAATTAATTGAGTGAGATAACAATTTAAAACAATTTGCTCCATTGCAATTACAGTTTATGTGGTCATTATAATGTAAATGTTATAGGAACAGTTAGCTTAGTATGTATTATTCATAACAGGTTTTTACATTTAAGTGATTAATCAGGTTTTTACATTTAAGTGATTATTTTACTTTGTTGGGAATGTTTGATATTGTGCATTTAGGTTTGGGTGAGAAGGTGTTTTTTTAGCATCGTTTTGAATTCGGGTACAGGCAGGGTTTCTTGGCAATGACAGGTAATGAATTCCAAATTTCGTGCCTATATGCATTGAGTTTTTTCATAGTGTTAGATGGACACGGGAACACGAAGTGATCTGTCTAGTGTTATGTCATGTGTCCTGTTAAAATGTAAGGAGAAGTTTGAGTGGTGGTTAAATTGCATAGAGTGTTCTATGTATGTAATAGGCACAGTAGAAAGTATGAATGTCTTGTATGGTGAGTAGAAACATAATCCTGCCAGCAAATGCATTTAGCATCACAAATGACATGGCGAGTGACCGCTCTCTTCTGCTTAAAATCAAGGAGTCACTTTGTGATTCTATTGTACCGGTATCTGCCCCATGCAGTGTGTTTCAAACGTACTGCCCGAGCACAACATAATAATAATAATAATAATAATAATAATAATAATAATAATATTTTATTTAGACATGGTACAATGATACAGAGTTAGGTAGACATGATACATAGGTATAAATGAGATGTACATGCCAAAAGCCCCTAATATGCTGTGCATTGCGGGCATTCTTAGGACTATTTAATAGTAGACTACATGGTAAAAAATTATGGTTGATAATTTATAAAATAAGTATAATTATGTATCTAAGTTATAAAATTTGAATATAAGTTGAACATAATAATTTATTAATTGTAGCAATGCAACTAATTGAGTGAGATAACAATTTAAAACAATTAATTGCATTGCAGTTACAGTTTACGTGTTCATTATAATGTAAATGTTATAGAAACAGTTAGCTTAGTATGTATTATTCATAACAGGTTTTTACATTTAAGTGGTTAATCAGGTTTTT
>WNWK01028836.1:0-24972 GCA_009830355.1 Cherax destructor | reverse complement strand
AGGATAACCCAAAGTGTTATCCTTGAGAACCTAGGATAACCCAAAGTGTTATCCTAGAGAACCTAGGATAACCCAAAGTTTGGGTTATCCTAGGTTCTCTACACATATGCTGCTATGTATGATAATCTTTGTAACTGTATCTGTGTATACCTGAATAAACGTACTTAGTTTGCAGGAAGAAAAAACAAATAACCATTCCCTCAAGCGGCCGGCGCTAATGTTGTGGAACAGCTGGGGAGACCACCCGCCTTCCCATGCTACCCCTCCCCAACAACACCCCACCATCCCAGCATTCGTATTCCATACGCGTTAAGCCAGCTGTTTGTGAAGAATAAGAGAGTGAATTGTGTTTTGATCTTTAAATTACTATAACTTGTATCTGCCAAGCAATCATGTCACCCAGTAGGCATACCAGTGTTGCTCAAAGTGGCAAGAAAATGTTTAAGCATTTGTTAAGTCTTAGAATTAACTAAGAAAACAAAGATATTAGGCAAATCATAACCTGTGGTTGTAATGAAGTGTTACTTTGTACACATAAAAGATGTAAACATAAGTTTGTGTGACTAACTTACTGACTGACTGGACTGACTTACTGAATGACTTGACTGACTTACTGACTTGACTGACTTACTGAATGACTTGACTGACTGACTTACTGAATGACTTGACTGACTGACTTACTGAATGTCTTGACTGACTTACTGAATGTCTTGACTGACTTACTGAATGACTTGACTGACTTACTGAATGTCTTGACTGACTTACTGAATGACTTGATTGACTGACTTACTGAATGAATTGACTGACTGACTTACTGAATGAATTGACAGACTGACTTACTGAATGACTTGACTGACTGACTTACTGAATGAATTGACTGACTGACTTACTGAATGACTTGATTGACTGACTTACTGAATGACTTGACTGACACTTACTGAATGACTTGACTGACTGACTTACTGAATGACTTGACTGACTGACTTACTGAATGACTTGACTGACTGACTTACTGAATGACTTGACTGACTGACTTACTGAATGACTTGACTGACTTACTGAATGACTTGATTGACTGACTTACTGAATGACTTGACTGACTGACTTACTGAATGACTTGACTGACTGACTACACTGAATGACTTGACTGACTGACTTACTGAATGACTTGACTGACTGACTTACTGAATGACTTGACTGACTGACTTACTGAATGACTTGACTGACTGACTTACTGAATGACTTGACTGACTGACTTACTGAATGACTTGACTGACTGACTTACTGAATGACTTGACTGACTGACTTACTGAATGACTTGACTGACTTACTGAATGATTTTATTAAAGTTAGAGACACTCAGTACAACCATCGACTTCAGTTCCAGAACCTATACTATCCACCTCAGCCCAGTAGGGCCACAGCATAACTCTCCACTCTCTTCACAATCATCCACAAACATCAGCACCCACAATTTAAGGTAAATACTATTATTTCTGTTACATTTGTAGTCTTAAACAGTAAAAACAACATAATACATCATGATAATTAACTACAATTACATATTCTCTTTTATATTTGTAAGATCTGTTGGTCTAAAAAAAACTTGTTTGGCTTTTTGGGGACTCCAAGGAACGTAACCCTATTTTTCCCATAAGTTCTTTTAATTATCTAACACGATTTTAGCTAACACGACGTTTTCAGGAACGTAACTACCGTGCTAAATGAGGGCCTACTGTACACAATAACTTTAAAATACTAGAAACTTTGGAAAGTTTCCAGACATAACTGAGAGAGACACGGAGCTCATGGAGGACGTAAACAAACTGAGAGTGGACAGGTGGTGCTCAGACGCTGTAATAGCGAATCGGAAGTGTATAAATTAATTTTTGGGTATAATCTGAAATATTTATAATTATTACTAATGAATGTAGAATAATATAAGTTAATGGGATGTTTGATTAACAGAGGGAAAAAATCCTAAATATCCCTTTATGAATAGAGTAGTAGTAGCATGTTTTACTAAAAAAATATAAACACTTAATTCCAACCTTGAATTCTGTAGCAGTAAGGATTCGAAGCATTTCCATTCACAAAGAATTCATGAGAAACTGTGTCAAAATTAGGTGGCATTCTGGCCCCAAAGCCAAGAACTGGGAAGTATTTATCCGTATCATAATCTTCAATGATTTCTCCCACTGCTCGGATGGCTTGTTCGTACTGGTTTGGAACTGCTGGGTTAATGAAGTGAAGAGACTGTGGTAGCTGAGGATTACCATTTGAAGCTGAAACATTGAAAAGACAATTTAAACATTATGTCTGGTGTTATTACATGTGTTATTACTTATACAGTGGTACCTTGACTTACGAGTGCCCCAACGTATGAGTTTTCCAAGTTACGAGCCATCGCTCGGTCGATTTTTTGCTCTAAGTTACGAGCGAGCTTCAGATATGTTGCCACTAGTTAGTGCAGCGAATGCCACAACATCCGCTCAGCAGTGCACGTGTTTACCTCACTGTGAAAGCATCTCTCTTGTGTTGTGCTTGCGTTTTGTGCTTTTTGTACAGTTATTTTGCCAAATTTCTTTTTTCTAACCATGGGTCCTAAGAAAGTAAGTGCAAAGGACAGTGCTGAGAAGAAGAGGATCATGTTCATTGAATTAAATAATGAAATCATAGAAAAACATGAGCAAGGAGTGCAGGTAGTGGAGTTGGCGAGGCAGTACCAGCGTAGTACTTCTATGATATGTACCATACTATGATATGTACCATACTGTAGCATTAAGAGTGTAGCAAGTAAGTTAAGCGATTTAGTGATAGAAAAAGCACAAAACGAAACGAACTCCTCCAATCTCCTCTGCCTATCTTTTCCACTCTCCACCTCCGCCAGCATCTGTTCTCCAAGGTAAATATGTACATTTTATAAAACCAGTTCATTTCTTTACATTCTCTATTATGTTTTATTATGTTTTTATACAATATTTCTTATTTATAAATACTACATTGTTTCAGTGTTTTCCTTATGAAACGAGTGATTTAGTGATGTTAGCCTCACAAACACTTTGTTTTCTCTTATAATAAGACCTCAGAAGGGAAGAATGGGAAGATATGGTCAGAGCGATAATTATTTTTACCTCGGGAGTGGCCGCCACCACTCGTCACATAACGACATACAGTGGAACCCCGAGTTTCAAACTTAATCTGTTCCAGGAGCTAGTTCTAAACTCAAAATGTTCGAAAATTGAAGCAATATTTCCCATAAGAAATAATGTAAATACAATTAATCCGTTCCAGAAACCCAAAAATATTAACAAAAAATACATTTTATAGAGATTAATTATAGTTTTACATACACACAACAATCATACATAGTACAGTTATTACTAAATAAATCCAAACATTTAAATAAACATAAAATAAAAATTTTACTTACCTTTATTGAAGATTGTTGATGGCATCTGGAAGATAGGGAGGAGGAGTGAGGGAGAGAGGGCTTAGTGTTTGGAAGGGGAATCCCCCTCCATAAGGACTTCAGGTAACAAGTCCCTCTCTGGGGTTACTTCCCTTCTTTTTCTTTTAATGCCACTAGGACCAGCTTGAGAGTCACTGGACCCCTGTCTCGAAAAATAACTGTCAAGAGTCCTCCGTTTCTGGTGCCTGTTTAATTAAGATGTCCCTAAAATGGAACATTTTGTCACTGAACATGTTGCAGATATGGCTTGTTTCAGCTTGCTCAGGGTGATATTTTTCAGCAAATGCCTGCACCCTATTCCACATTGCACAAATTTCCTTAATCTCTGAAGAAGGTACATCATCCACTCCCTCTTCCTCCTCCTGTGAAGCAAATTCCTGAACTCTGGTCTGATGCTGTTCCAGTTGAAGCTCTTGCAGCTCTTCAGTGGTTAGCTCTTCATTGTGGTCATCCACCAACTCTTCCACATCCTCGCCACTCGCCTCCAACCCCAGGGACTTGCCCAATGGCACAATACCTTCCACAACAGGCAGAGGGTCATCAGGGTCAGGGTCAGCCTCAAACCCTTCAAAATCCCTCTCTTGGACACAACCTGGCCACAATTGTCTCCAAGCAGAGTTCAAAGTCCTGGAAGTCACTCCCTCCCAAGCCTTACCTATAAGGCCTATGGAGTTGTAGATATTGAAGTGATTCCTCCAGAACTCTCTTAGGATCAACTGAGTGTCTGAGGTCACTTCAAAGCACTTTTCAAACACTGCTTTTGTGTAGAGTTTTTTGAAGTTAGAAATGACCTGCTGGTCCATGGGCTGGAGGAAAGGAGTTGTGATAGGAGGCAAGAACTTCACTGTGATGAAACTGATGTCCTTACACAGTAGGTCTACCAAGTTTGGAGGATGTGCAGGAGCATTGTCCAATAACAGGAGGCACTTGAGTTCCAATTTATTTTCCAGGAGGTATTGTTTCACACTGGGGCCAAACTCTTCATGGACCCACTCTTTGAAAATTTGCCTTGTGACCCATGCCTTATGATTAGCTTTCCACAACATACACAATCTATTCTTGACGACACTGTGTTTCTTGAACGCTCTGGGATTTTCTGAGTGAAACACCAGTAAAGGCTTCACTTTAAAATTCCCACTAGCATTAGAACAAAACAAGAGAGTTAGCCTGTCTTTCATAGGCTTGTGTCCTGGCAGTGCCTCTTTTTCCTGAGTAATGTTGACCCTGTTTGGAATTTTCTTCCAAAACAGGCCTGTTTCGTCACAATTGAACACTTGTTAAGTAAAAGGACACAAATGCAACTAATGTGACATTTTATTGTGGCAACGTTTCGCTCTCCAGGAGCTTTGTCAAGCCGTTATAAACAATACATGGACACAGAGGGTATATATAAGCTCAGAGTGAGGTGTAATACTAGTGGTGGTAGAAGAAGTAGTGATATAAGTTGTAGTAGTAGTAATAATACAATAAGGTAGAACAATCAACTTGCACATGAGTAAAAGGTGATAAAAGCAATTACTTGGGTAGTATAAAAATAGGTTAGACAAATATTTATGTTGGAGGTTGGAACAGAGAAGGCCTGTAGTAGTGTTCCACATCTGCGATGTGGTAGTGTAGTATAAGCAGGGGAGACTATGTGATGGTAGGGTTTACTGTTTTCAGGAGGAGTCTTGCTAAGACTTCAGAGATGGTGAAGCTCCCTTTGTTTTGTTTAATTGTGTTAGAAACAGCGATAAGTGCTGATTCAAGGCACTTGCGTCTGCGGAAATTAGTTTCTTTGATTACTAATCGGGCGTCTTTGAATTTCATGAGATGATTGGTGGAATTTCGGTGTTGTACGCAGGCATTGTTCAGGTTATCGTTCCTTCATGCATTAATGTGTTCATTGAGGCATGTTTCGAGGTTTCTTGCTGTTTCTCCTACATAAATCCTGTCGCACCCTCCACAGGGTATAGTGTAAACCCCTGCGTTGACTGGTTCATGGTGCTTGGATTTTGTCCTGGTTAGATAAAGTGTCACATTAGTTGCATTTGTGTCCTTTTACTTAACATATTGTCGGTATTTCTACCAATATTAATTGAACACTTGTTTGGGTTTCAGCCGCACGTTTGTCTGAACTGGCAGCCTCACCATGCCTTACCACATTGTGTATGCCACTAAGCTTCTTAAATCTGTCAAACCAGCCTCTGCTGGCCTTAAAATCACTAACACTAAAATCAGCACTGGTTCCAGGCATTTTATTTACAAGATCAGCATGCACTGCCTTGCCTTTTCACAAATGATTGTCTCTGACACACTATCACCCGCTAACTCTTTCTCCTTGATCCACACCAGCAACAACTTCTCAACCTGTTCGACTATTTGTGGTCTATTTTTGGTTAGCATATCAACACCTTTCGCAACATCAGATTCCTTGACTTGTTCTTTCTTTGCCAGGATAGAAGTGATAGTTGACTTGTTTTTGCCATATATCCTAGCAAGCTCTGCAATTCGCACACCACTCTCGTATTTTTGTATTACAGTGGACCCCCAGTGTTCGTACTGCTCCAAACTCGAACAATTATGTAAGTGTATTTTTGTAAGTGCTTTTGTAAGTGTATTTTTGGGGGTCTAAAAGGACTAAGCTAATTTACATTATTCCTTATGGGAACAAATTCATTTGGCAACGGTACTTGAACAGCATTCTGGAATGAATTAATTACGAACACCGGGGGTCCACTGTATTTCCTTCTTCATGTATATGGTGTTTCTTACTTTCTTCACCACAGGGGTACCACTAGGACCTTTCTTTGGACCCATGGTAGCTTATTTCACAGTCGCACTTAATGAACAAGCTCCAAACACTATTAATTGTGAAATGTTTGGATGAGTGTGCAGGGTAATGTTCACTGGAGGATAAACAAAGTTAGACTGACTCACAACACCTGCGCAGGCAGGCACGGGGCAGACAGGTCTGGTACGCACACGGTTTGAAACATGGGGCACGTTCGATACTTGGGACAAAATTTGTTCGAAAAAAGCGTTCGAAACTCGAATTGATCGATAGTCGAGGCGTTCGAAACTCTGGGTTTCACTGTATTTTATTCATTCTAGAATATATATCATGTTTCTATGTTTATTATGTCATATTAGAGTTGATATTAGCATTACAGTGGACCCTCGGTTAACGAATACCCCGGAAATCGTGCAATTATGTAAGTATAATTTTGTAAGTTCTTGTGGAAGTGTATTTTTGGGGGTCTGAAATAGACTAACCTACGTGAAATTTTTCCTTAAGGGAGTAAATTCGTTCGGTAATGGCACTTGAGCAGACTTCAGGAGTGAAGTTTTTACGAAACTCGGGGGTCCACTGTATATTGAAGTATTTTCTCCTCCCTCCCGAGAGCCAGGAATTCCACTGGAATGGATTAATGACATTTCAATTAATTTCAATGAGGAAAATTTATTTGATATACGAGCAAATAGAGTTACGAGCTGGGTCATGGAACAAATTAAACTCATAAGTCAAGGTACCACTGTATACATATATAAGTTTTATAACACTAGACCACAATAATGTTTACATCAAACTATAGTACAGATGTCTGTCATTTAAAATGCTTCAAAATACTTGAAAAAATTTAAAAACATTGTGACATACAGCAAGCTTGATATAACTGACCTCAATATAATGGACATCAAAAATATGGGACAACCTTTACCTTTGATATATCTTTGAAGAGTTTCGAGAGTTTCACTACTCTCGGAGCCCAGCTATGGGCCAGGCTCGTCTGGTGCCTGCCTGGTCAACCAGGCTGTTGCTGCTGGAGGTCCACTGCCCCATATATCCATCACAGCCTGGTTGATCTGGCACCTGGTGAAGATACTTGTCCAGTTTCCTCTTGAAGGCATCTACACTTGTTCCAGCCGTGTTTCTGATATCTTCTGGTAAGATGTTGAATAGTCTGTGACCCCGGATGTTGACACAGTGTTCCCTTATTGTCCCCACTGCAAAATTACTCCTCACTGGGTATATTTTACACTTCCTCCCATATTTCTCACTCCAGTATGTTGTTATGGTAGTGTGCAGATTTGGGACCAGGCCCTCGAGTACTTTCCAGGTACAGCAGGGCTCCGCTTTACAGCATTCCAATAATACAGCGATTTAAAATTACAGTGGACCCCCGAGTAACGAGCAAAATTCATTCCAGAAGCCTGTTCAAGTGCCATTACCGAACGAATTTACTCCCTTAAGAAATAATGTCAAGTAGGTTAGTCCATTTCAGACCCCCAAAAATAGACTTACAAAAGCACTTAAAATATTATACTTACATAATTGTACGATTTCCGTGGTGCTCGTTACTCGGGGGTCCACTGTATGACCAAAACTCGCTATACTGCAACCCATCTTTCTAATATGGCGCGCCCACCTGGTTTGTTTACATTCTCCGTGAATACATCTATTATGTCCGGAAACTTTCCAAAATTTCAAGTGTTTTAAAGTTATTGTATACAGTGGACCCTCGGTTAACGAATACCCCGGAAATCGTGCAATTATGTAAGTATAATTTTGTAAGTTCTTGTGGAAGTGTATTTTTGGGGGTCTGAAATAGACTAACCTACGTGAAATTTTTCCTTAAGGGAGTAAATTCGTTCGGTAATGGCACTTGAGCAGACTTCAGGAGTGAAGTTTTTACGAAACTCGGGGGTCCACTGTATTTTATATGTACTCTGATAATTATACATATGTGTACCTGTACCTAAATATACTTACACACTGTGCTGGCATGCAGGTACACGTTAAAATCACTAAGAGTCTCTCTACTCTTGATGCCATATAATAATCTCCTGGGCGAATTAAATGTCGTATATTACGTTAATACAAAGTATAGACATTTTCATTAATCCATCTATGATATTTTTTTCAAAATTATATAATAAACACGCTACATAACATATAAACAAGATACAGTGGACCCCCAAGTTACGAGCATAATTCATTCCTGAATCCTGCTCAAGTGCCATTACCGAACGAATTTACTCCCTTAAGAAATAATGTCAATTAGGTTAGTCCATTTCAGACCCCCAAAAATACACTTACAAAAGCACTTACAATATTATACTTACATAAGTGTACGATTTCCAAGGTGCTCATAACTCGGGGGTGCACTGTACATAGACCCACAGTATAAAAATTGACATAAATATGAGATGTGTTTACCAAGCGAGTATGAGTGTTTACCTGGAGAGAGTTTCGGGGGTTAACGCCCCCGCAGCCCAGTCTGTGACCAGGCCTCCTCATGGTGGATCAGGACCTGATCAACCAGGCTATTACTGCTGGCTGCATGCAGTCCAACGTACGAACCACAGCCTGGCTGGTCAGGTACCGACTTTAGGTGCCTGTCCAGTGCCTGCTTGAAGACAGCCAGGGGTCTATTGGTAATCACCCTTATGTATGCTGGGAGGCAGTTGAACAGTCTTGGGCCCCTGACACTTATTGTGTTGTCTCTCAACGTGCTAGTGGCACCCCTGCTTTTCATTAGGGGGATGTTGCATCATCTGCTGAGTCTTTTGCTTACATAGGGAGTGACTCTCGTGTGCAAGTTTAGTACTAATCCCTCTAGGATTTTCCAAGTGTACATAATAATGTATCTCTCCTGCCTGCATTTTAGGGAGTACAGGTTTAGGAACTTCAAGCGTTCCCAGTTGTTGAGGTGGTTTATCGCAGTTATGCGTGCCGTGAATGTTCTCTGCACATTTTCTAGGTCAGTAATTTCACCTGCCCTGAAAGGTGCAGTTAGTGTGCAGCAATATTCCAGCCTAGGTAGAACAAGCGACCTGAAAAGTGTCAACATGCGCTTGGCATCCCTGGTTTTGAAGGTTCACATTATCCATCCTATCATTTTTCTAGCAGATGCAATTGCTACGGTGTTATGGTCCTTGAAGGCGAGATCCTCTGACATGATCACTCCCAGGTCTCTTTGACATTAGTTTTTTGATCTATTGTGTGGTTGGAATTTGTTTTGTACTCCGATGAGATTTTAATTTCCTCACGTTTTCCATATCTGAGTACAGTGGACCCCCGAGTAACGAAAAAACTTCATTCCAGAAGCCTGCTCAAGTGCCATTATCGAACGAATTTACTCCCTTAAGCAATAATGTCACGTAGGTTAGTCTATTTCAGACACCCAAAAATACACTTCCACAAGCACTTACAATATTATACTTACATAATTGAACGATTTCCGGGGTGTTCGTTACTCGGGGGTCCACTGTAATTGAAATTTCTCATCATTGAACTTCATATTGTTTTCTGCAGCCCATTTAAAGATTTGGTTGATGTCTGCTTGGAGTCTTGCAGTGTCTTCAATGGTGGACACTGTCATGCAGATTCGGGTGTCATCTACAAAGGAAGACACTGCACTGTGGCTTATATCCCTGTCTATATCTGATATGAGGATGAGGAACAGGATGGGAGCGAGTACTGTGCCTTGTGGAACAGATCTTTTCATTGTAGCAGCCTCAGACTTTATTCTGTTGACTACTACTCTTTGTGTTCTACTTGTTAGGAAATTATAGATCCATCTACCAAGTTTTCCTGTTATTTTTTTATCACGCATTTTGTGTGTTATTACACCATGGTCACACTTGTCAAAGGCTTTTGCAAAGTCTGTGTATATAACATCTGCATTCTGTTTGTCTTCTAGCATCCAGGACCTTGTCGTAGTGGTCCAGTAGTTGGGACAGACAGGAGCGACCTGCTCTAAACCCATGCTGCCCTGGGTTGTGTAATTGATGGGTATCTAGATGAGTGGCGATCTTGCTTCTTAGAACCCTTTCAAAGATTTTTATGATATGGGACGTTAGCACTATTGGTCTGCAGTTCTTTGTTATTGCTTTACTGCCCCCTTTGTGGAGTGGAGCTATGTCTGTTGTTTTTAGGAACTGCGGGACGACCCCAGTGTCCATGCTCCCTCTCCATAGGATGTTAAAAGCACATGATAGGGGCTTCTTGCAGTTCTTGATGAACACTGAGTTCCATGAGTCTGACCCTGGAGCGGAGTGTGTTGTTCATATTGTTGGAGTGTGTTGTTCATATTGTTGATGAAATCAGTTACTGGCTGGTCATCTGGTAGGCCAAGGTTGATGTTGAAGTCTTCAGCTAAGATAAGGTGGTGTTTGTTCATTTGGTTTTGTTATTAGCGTTTTTAGTTTATCGCTAAAATTTGGGATGTTTGTATGAGGCATCCATATTCATCTTATCTCCACTAATGATGACTGGTGACATTTGATGAGGGGTGAGGGTAGTCTTATCTTTTCTAATCAGTCCAGTAATTACAGTGATGACATTTGATGAGCTTACACTGCTTCCCTTTATTTGTTACGCAAACCTATCTGTCTGTCTGTATCTGTCTGTCTGTGTGTCTGTCTGTGTGTCTGTATGTATGTCTGTGTGTGTCTGTCTGTCTGTGTGTCTGTCTGTGTGTCTGCCTGTGTGTCGTCTCCTTTCTGTCTGCTTGTCTCAGAGAGTAGCTCATGAACCAACTGGTATTACACAGATCACAAGCACATTATATCACTTTGTCTTGATCTTTTTAGTTATCCTAGGTAATTCACACTATGTATAATTGTATTTACGTATGTGTTCCTGTGAGATAGAGACAAAGAGACACATAGATACAGACAGACAGATGGAGATAGACAGCCAATCAGGTACCCAACTGGCCAGCCAGCTGCTGGCCAGCCAGGTGGCCAGCCAGGTGGCCAGCCAGGTGGCCAGCCAGGTGGCCAGGCAGACAGCCAGCCTGCCGACATCACTTTCCACTTAAAAGAGGAGTGTTGCGCAAGTTTTCATCTGAGCTGCCTCCTGGTGTTATCTCTGCTACCACATTATTTGCAATATTCCTCCATTTTTGGTGCCTTAGGTTGAAATCCCCCAGGAGCAAGATGTTGGGGGCAGGAGCTGGAAGGTTTTCCAGAGTGGTCAATTTTCAGAAGCTGTTCCTGGAATTGTTTGGACATTGCATCTGGAGGCTTGTATACAACCACGATGACGACCAGGTTTTGATTCTCGATCTTTACTGCTAAAACTTCAACTACATCATTTGAGGCATTTAGTAGTTCTGAGCATATAAGTGACTCGGTGATATACAGGCCAACTTCCCCCTTTTTGTCTGTTCACTCTGTCACATCTGTATAGGTTGTAGCCCGGGATCCATATTTCATTGTCCAAGTGATCCTTTATGTGGGGTCTCTGTGAAAGCCACAAACATTGCATTTGACTCTGTAAGCAGTCCACGGATGCAAGGTATTTTGTTGTTCGTTGCTGGCTTTAGACCCTGTATATTTGCAAAGATGAATGTCGTCAGATTGGTGGTATGGGGGGAGTACTTTTTTTTTCTTGCACTGATATCTGTTGTTCTGGAGTGGAGGCCATTGACTGTGATTCCACTCCAAAAATGATTGCAGTTGGTGTACGATTTCTGTCATTTCCTGCCAGCTTTTTTTCCTTCCTGGCGCTAAAAAACCTCTCTCTCTCTGGAGTGGCTTTGGGCACCCAGGTTTTCCCATGGTCTGGATGTTCTGTCTCGTCTTGTACCCTTTAGGTGGTGTGACTGTCAATATAAGTTATAGCACTGTCTTTTCTGAACTGATGAGTGGCACATTTCAGGGTGGAAAAGCTTACAGGAAGGGAGGTTGCATTTTCCTGTTGTCATATGGGCACAGCATTTTCTGGGGTGGTCAAAGTTGCATGTCCCATCTGTTTTCCCAGATATTCCATGCCTGCAGATACCAAGTGCATAATATCTGCATAGGCCTGGTTTCTGTTTGCCTTGGTTTTTTGTGACTGTGTTACCTATTGTATTCCCTACTGGTGTGTTGTAGATGAATGGTTCAGAGAACTGACAAGTTGATAAATTAGACACATATGCAACACTTGGGTATCTTTATTGAGGAAAGTTGCTTATATACTGTAGCAGGAGAAGGCGGGGTCATAGTGGTACCATCCACTAGTCGAAGTAGGTCTTCGTCCAAAGGTTGGACAAGTGTTGAAGAATTCGTTTGTATCAAGATCCCAAGATGTTGCTGTGTCAGACAGGTGTCATACTGGTGCGTGTTTTCCTGTCTCATTTCTATCTTCAGCACTAGTGCTGACAATGGAGCCTTCATCAGTTGTTTCTGGTAATTTATCTTCAATATTTCTCAGGGCATCCCTTTGTTTACTATCTACCATGGTATTGCTAGTTTGTAACATTATTTTTTGTATATCCTTGTCTACACCTGTTTCCCCACTAGAGCTGTCCCCCTTCAGGCCACCATCATTTATTTCTCCATTCTTACAGTTACTGTCTACCAGGACAGCATTTTTACCAGGGGCGATAGCACCATCTGGCCCAGATTTTTTATTTTCCCAACTGTTATAAAATGCCATCATGATTTTTATGAAGGCCGGTTTGATGTCATCTTTTAATATCAATGTGATTTTATTCCACAGTTCGGTTTCATTTGGGCATACCCAAAAACACTTCCCTGGTTTAATATCTCGTGTAGTTGATTCCTGAATGTCTGCACAAAGGGCGTGGCTCCATTTACCACAGTAGTTGCATGTAATCCATCCAGTAAAACGTTTGTTTATTTGGTTGCAGACTACACAGGTTAGAACATAAGAACATAAGAAAGGAGGAACACTGCAGCAGGCCATCATGATTTTTATGAAGGCCGGTTTGATGTTGTCATCTTTTAATATCAATGTGATTTTATTCCACAGTTCGGTTTCATTTGGGCATACCCAAAAACACTTCCCTGGTTTAATATCTCGTGTAGTTGATTCCTGAATGTCTGCACAAAGGGCGTGGCTCCATTTACCACAGTAGTTGCATGTAATCCATCCAGTAAAACGTTTGTTTATTTGGTTGCAGACTACACAGGTTAGAACATAAGAACATAAGAAAGGAGGAACACTGCAGGCAGGTCCTTCACATTCTACTAATAACTTCCTTAATGTGGAGATCCGTCTATTTGTATCGTATCTATTTTATTTGCATGTTTATGTGTTTGGGACAATCTTACCACTTTAAGTTATTGTTTGGGTGTTTGATAAGGCCACCTAAAACCCCATCCGCTTATTGAATCCAGTCGAGGATATGTACTTTATTTTCTTTGGGTTTTCGTTTTGGTGTTAGGGGCGCCTAGAACTTCCAGCTTTGAATCCGGTCATTGGTTCCCTTATTTCTTGGGCAGATCCGACGAAATCCAGTCAGTGTATCACTTATTTTAATGAATTCTGTCGGGATTATTTGGGCTACACGAGACAGACCACTGGAAAATTATTTAACAGAGTAATAATGATCAGTTTGACACAAAAAGTATAACTTGTGTGTTGGAGAAAACAGGTGTTTCTGGCAGCTCCTACTATGATGAACAGCCGTACCTCTGGCACCCTGTTTTACCTCTGGCACCCTGTTTTACCACCTGAAGTTTGGGCACTTATAGATCACTGTACTGTGTTTAGCTTTTCTAGATTTTTTCTACCTCCACCACAACGATGCTATTTTTCACTATGGTTGACTGGATGATAGAAGGTCTTATGTTGTTGAATACGTTCACCTGCAACTCACAACTCGACACTGTTTATCGTATTTTTTTTTTTTTGAAGCTGGACACTACGTATTTCCTCAAGATTATGCACCTATTCGTATTTAAATAGAAATTCTTTTATACCAATGGAATCACTAGATTTAGGTCAGGTACACTAGCAGGTTTAGAAGATTATCAATACAGCTGACCTGCGTGGTAGGGGCCCGGCGACTGCTGGCAACTGATTACAAACACGAAACTCTTTAGGCCTAACACTTCAGCCTTAGTTTTCACTTTAGCATTTAGTATTATCTTATCTGTATACTACGGCACCACTGTGATATTCACTATAACATTATATCTACACCCTATTTTCAGGGAGACTTTCCTTCCTTGTTCTATTTTGTTATTCCACACGGCACTTAAGCCTATAGTTCCCCTCTGGGAATATGGCTCTGCTATGTTATTGCACACTAATTCCCTTTTTTTGACTCGGTGTAAACTGTTTTCTGCTTGATTAGTTCCGAGCACTGAAGGGATGTACCTTATAAGATCACTGGCACAGTTTTAAAGTTCTAGCACGCAAGAGAGACCATGAAAATCACAAAAAAATACAGAGCAAGGCGGAGACGGGGCACTTCGTAATTTGTGTCAGAAGAATTACATTTTCTCTAGTCAAACACCAGTTACTGGGGAATAACTGTAGAAAAATATTCCTTTCATATGCCTTCACTCTGTCTATAGCTATTCATGACCCTTGTGGGTTTAGTGCTTCTTTCTTATTATGATTAAAATAATAATAATATCATCATTCACTCTCAAAATGGTGTGTTGCATGAGAATGGGAGTGTTGCTGTTCATTTATTCTTCTGTACTAACTTGTCAGAGCATCATTCTTTCTAAAATGATGTTACATGAGAATGGAAGTGTTGCTCTTCATTTATTCTACGGTACCACTGTGGAAACAACTTGTAAACAATGTAAGGTTTTTGTATGAACGTGTATTAACCATAACCAGATGCAAATACAAATAAAAAAATTATTTCACTGCAAGTTTACATTGAGATTACATAATTACAATAATGAGTTGCAGTGCAAAGAGGGCCACTATCATGCCATTGCATTATTGGCAGACTAAATTTAATAGCTTACAGACTACTTAATACTAGAGAAATTGATCATAGTTTGTTTAAGTTGTACATCTGTTAAGATAAGAGATAAGATAAGATTTTCTTCGGATTTTTAACCCCGGAGGGTTAGCCACCCAGGATAACCCAAGAAAGTCAGTGCATCATCGAGAACTGTCTGTCTTATTTCCATTGGGGTCCTCAATCTTGTCCCCCAGGATGCGACCCACACCAGTCGACTAAAACCCAGGTACATATTTGCTGCTAGGTGAACATGACAACAGGTGTAAGGAAACACATCGAAATGTTTCCACCCCGCTGGGAATCGAACCCGGGCCCTCCGTGTGTAAAGCAAGAGCTTTAGCCACCAGGTCACCGGAGCAGACAGTAAGTTTACTCAAATTAACAATCTGGGGATATTACATTGGGACAAGTTGAGAGTACAGTTGACCCCCGAGTTTCGTACACCCCGGAAATCGTACAATTATGTAAGTATAATACTGCAAGTGCTTATGGAAGTGTATTTTTGGGGGTCTGAAATAGACTAACCTACGTGACATTTTTCCTTAAGGGAGTAAATTCGTTCGGTAATGGCGCTTGAGCAGACTTCAGGAGTGAAGTTTTTACGAAACTCGGGTGTCCACTGTATTTTGCAGGTTGTTTATATCAATAGTAAATTTTTTTATTTTTTTTTTCAACAAGTCGGCCGTCTCCCACCAAGGCAGGGTGACCCAAAAAGAAAGAAAATCCCCAAAAAGAAAATACTTTCATCATCATTCAACACTTTCACCACACTCATACATAATCACTGTCTTTGCAGAGGAGCTCAGATACGACAGCTGAGAATAGTCCCTCCCAGCTGTCACTATCCCAGACCCCTCCTTTAAAGTGCAGGCATTGTACTTCCCATTTCCAGGACTCAAGTCCAATTAAATCAATTAACTGGTTTCCCTGAATCCCTTCACAAAAAGTTACCCTGCTCACATTCCAACAGATCGTCATGTCCCAAAAACCATTCGTCTCCATTCATTCCTTTCTAACACGCTCACACATGCTTGCTGGAAGTCCAAGCCCCTCGCCCACAAAACCTCCTTTACCCCCTCCCTCCAACCTTTTCTAGGACGACCCCTACCCCGCCTTCCTTCCCCTACAGATTTATACGCTCTCCAAGTCATTCTATTTTGATCCATTCTCTCTAAATGACCAAACCACCTCAACAACCCCTCTTCAGCCCTCTGACAAATAATTTTAGTAACTCCACACCTTCTCCTAATTTCCACATTCCGAACTTTCTGCATAATATTTACACCACACATTGCTCTTAGACAGGACATCTCCATTGCCTCCAGCCTCCTCCTCGCTGCAGCATTTGCAACCCATGCTTCACACCCATATAAGAGTGTTGGTACCACTATACTTTCGTACATTCCCTTCTTTGCCTCCATGGATAACGTTTTTTGTCTCCACAGATACCTCAACGCACAACTCACCTTTTTTCCTTCATCAATTCTATGGTTAACCTCATCCTTCATTAACCCATCCGCTGACACGTCAACTCCCAAATATCTGAAAACATTTACTTCTTCCATAATCCCTCTCTCCAATGTGATATCCAATTTTTCTTTATTTAAATCGTTTGATACCCTCATCACCTTACTCTTATCTATGTTCACTTTCAACTTTCTACCTTTACACACTCTCCCAAACTCGTCCACTAACCTTTGCAACTTTTCTTTAGAATCTCCCATAAGCACAGTATCATCAGCAAAAAGTAACTGTGTCAACTCCCATTTTGCATTTAATTCCCCATAATTTAATCCCACCCCTCTCCCCAACACCCTAGCATTTACTTCTTTTACAACCCCATCTATAAATATATTAAACAACCATGGTGACATTACACATCCCTGTCTAAGACCTACTTTTACCGGGAAGTAATCTCCCTCTCTCCTACACACCCTAACCTGAGCCTCACTATCCTCAAAAAAACTCTTTACAGCCTTCAGTAACTTACTACCTATTCCATACACTTGCAACATTTGCCACATTGCTCCCCTATCCACTCTATCATATGCCTTTTCTAAATCCATAAATACAATGAAAACTTCTCTACCTTTATCTAAATAATGTTCACATATATGCTTCACTGTAAACACTTGATCTACACATCCCCTACCCACTCTAAAGCCTCCTTGCTCATCTGCAATCCTACTCTCAGTCTTACCTCTAATTCTTTCAATAATAACCCTGCCATACACTTTACCTGGTATACTCAGTAAACTTATTCCCCTATAATTTTTACACTCTCTTTTATCCCCCTTCCCTTTATATAAAGGAACTATACATGCTCTCTGCCAATCCCTAGGTACCTTCCCCTCTTTCATACATTTATTAAATAAAAATACCAACCACTCCAGCACTATATCCCCCCCTGCTTTTAACATTTCTATCATGATCCCGTCAGTTCCAGCTGCTTTACCCCCTTTCATTCTACGTAATGCCTCACGCACCTCCCCCACACTCACATCCTGCTCTTCTTCACTCCTAAACGATGTTGTACCTCCCTGGCCAGTACATGAAATTACCGCCTCCCTTTTTTCATCGACATTTAAAAGTTCCTCAAAATATTCCCGCCATCTACCCAATACCTCCAGCTCCCCATCTACTAACTCCCCTACTCTGTTTTTAACTGACAAATCCATTCGTTCCCTAGGCTTTCTTACCTTGTTTATCTCGCTCCAAAAATTTTTCTTGTTTTCAGCAAAATTTCTTGACAGAGCCTCTCCCATTCTTTCATCTGCTCTTCTTTTGCACTCTCTCACCACTCTCTTCACCTTTTTTTTACTCTCCATATACTCTGCTCTTCTATTAATACTTCTGTTTTGTAAAAACCTCTCATAAGCTACCTTTTTCTCTTTTATCACACCCTTTACGTCTTCATTCCACCACTCACTCCTCTTTCCTCCTGCACCCACCCTCCTATAGCCACAAACTTCTGCCCCACATTCTAATACTACATTTTTAAAACTATCCCAACTCTCTTCAACCCCCCCACTACTCATACTTGCACTAGCCCACCTTTCTGCCAATAGTTGCTTATATCTCACCCTAACTTCCTCCTCCCTTAGTTTATACACTTTTACCACTCTCTTACTTGCTGTTGCCATTTTCTTTTTGTCCCATCTACCTTTTACTCTAACTGTAGCTACAACCAAATAATGATCCGATATATCCGTTGCCCCTCTATAAACATGTACATCCTGAAACCTACCCATCAACCTTTTATCCACCAATACATAATCCAACAAACTACTTTCCTTACGTGCTATATCATACCTTGTATATTTATTTATCCTCTTTTTCATAAAATATGTATTACTTATTACCAAACCTCTTTCTACACATAGCTCAATTAATGGTTCCCCATTTACATTTACCCCTGGCACCCCAAATTTACCTACTACTCCCTCCACAACATTTTTACCCACTTTAGCATTAAGATCCCCAACCACAATTACTCTCTCACTTGGTTCAAAACTCCCCACACACTCACTCAACATTTCCCAAAATCTCTCTCTCTCTCTCTACACTTCTCTCTTCTCCAGGTGCATAAACACTTACTATAACACACTTTTCACATCCAACCTTTATTTTACTCCACATAATCCTTGAATTTATACATTTATATTCCCTCTTTACCTGCCATAACTGATTATTCAACATTATTGCCACTCCTTCTTTAGCTCTAACTCTATTTGAAACCCCTGACCTAATCCCATTTATTTCTCCCCACTGAAACTCTCCTACCCCCTTCAGCTTTGTCTCACTTAAAGCCAGGACATCCAGCTTCTTTTCATTCATAACATCTACAATCATCTCTTTCTTATCATTCGCACAACATCCACGCACTTTCAAACATCCCACTTTGACGGTTTTCTTCTTTTTCTTTTTAGTAAGCTATACAGGAAAAGGGGTTACTAGCCCATTGTTCCCAGCATTTTAGTTGACTTTTACAACACACATGGCTTACGGAGGAAAGATTCTTATTCCACTTCCCCATGGATATGAAAGGAAAAGCAATAAGAACAAGAACTATTAAGATAAACTCAAAGAAAACTCAGATGAGTGTGTATACATAAACGTGTACATGTTTGCGTAGCGTGACCTAAGTGTAAGTAGAAGTAGAAAGACGTACCTGAAATCTTGCATGTTTATGAGACAGAAAAAAGACACCAGCAATACTACCATCATGTAAAACAAATACAGGCTTTTGTTTTACACTCACTTGGCAGGACAGTAGTACCTCCCTGGGTGGTTGCTGACTACCAACCTACTATTATATTATGGGAATATAACATTGTGCATTGTTGAAAGTAGTTTACAGTATGAGAATGCTACAATTGGGTGTAAGGCAGTATTGTTTTGGGAAGGTATTTATACTACCATGTAGTATTAAGTAATGTATGAACTTTGGGCATCTAATTTTGAGGTTTTAAGATTTAGGTAATTGGGAGATTTTTTGGTAAAGTTAAGTATACTGAGTATTGAGTTTTTAGTTTAGGGTGAGTAGGTAGTTTTTGAGAAGTCTTAAATTGATGTTCAGACCGGGTTGCTTTAGTATTTACTGGTAA
Organism: Cherax destructor; assembly: GCA_009830355.1. Classification (NCBI taxonomy): domain Eukaryota; kingdom Metazoa; phylum Arthropoda; class Malacostraca; order Decapoda; family Parastacidae; genus Cherax; species Cherax destructor. The sequence goes on along the minus strand of WNWK01028836.1, from coordinate 5,185 downwards.
TGAATTCCAAATTTTGGGGCCCTTCATGTGCATAGAGTTTTTACACAGTATGATATGGACACGGGGTACATCAAAAAGTGATCTGTGTCTTGTGTTATGGTTGTGCGTCCTGTTAAGGTTGGTGAGGAGAAGTTTGAGTGGAGGGTTTATGTTTGAGTGTAGTGTTCTATGCATGTAGTAGGCACAAGAATAAGTATGGATGTTCTTTACAGTGAGTAGTTTTAGACTTTGGAATATTGGTGGAGTATGCTGTCTGGAGTGGGAATTTATCATTCTGACTGCAGCCTTTTGCTGGGTTATTAGTGGTCTTAGGTGATTGAATGTTCCAAAATTTGGGATTCATTATCAGTGAATACTAAAGTAACCCAGTCCGAACATCAATTTAAGACTCAAACTTAAATTAAACTTGAGTACAGTGAACCCCCGGTTATCGACTGTTCCTGATATCAGCCAACTCGGTGATTGGCCGGTTTTTCAGTTTCCGGTGATCGGCCGTATGGGGCGCTTCTGTCCGCCGGCTGGGGCCGCTTGCGTGTCAGTTTGCCGATAACCAAGGGTCCACTGTATAAATAAAACAGGTTTAATAATTACTGTACTTACAATGTTGCAGTACTACCACTCCCTGTGTAATTTTCATGCATCAAATAAAACTTAATGACATTAGCTCTTGCTCTGTCAGAAAGTAATGTTGTCCTAGCCCTTTGAGTCATTTGCCTGACACCTCAATTAACTTGTCAATAGTCACAGCATTAACCCTAGCCATAGCTAAGATTGCTAGCAAAATATGCTGAGAATTGCACAAAATCAAGGATCACAACCCTCAACCACTGTGTAAACAATATAAGCGAGCAGGTGCTATATACAAAACCATCTCTGTCAGCCCAGTAAACTAGGCTGGGAAAACAGTAATCTCATAATTTTGTCCAGACTAACAGAGGTGCCAGACCATGTGTTGCTGGTAACAGACCATGTGTTGCTGGTGCCAGACTGTTTCTGGTAGCAGACCATGTGTTGCTGGTGCCAGACCATATGTTGCTGGTGCCAGACTATCTGTTGCTGGTAGCAGACCATCTGTTGCTGGTGCCAGACTATCTGTTGCTGGTAGCAGACCATCTGTTGCTGGTGCCAGACTATCTGTTGCTGGTAGCAGACCATGTGTTGCTGGTGCCAGACTATCAGTTGCTTGAAAATCGGTGCTCCTCGACTTACAATGGTTCAACTTACGATATTTTGACTTTATAATGGTGCAAAAACGATTACTTTAGATGAAGGCAGCAAGTTCATAACTTGTATTCATTTAGTTACTTTTCAATAATGGTATTTAGCTAGTTATAGTAATTATTTATTTATTAACTTATTCAATTACAGTAGTTATATATTTACTTATTTATTTAGCATATATTTATATTCAACTTATGATATTTTTGACTTACGATGGGTTTGTTGGAATGTAACCCTAGCGAGAGCCAAGAAGCACCTGTATATTTAAAAATTTTAGTTTCCAATACTGGAGGCAGATTATGTGCATACCACTGTTCCTGCAGGTAGTAAGAGGTAGTCACAACAAACTTCATTATAAAATTAGGATTATTTTAAAAATACTTTATCAACTAACCTGTGAAATCAATAGCAATAAAAGCATTAACATCCATGCCTCCCTTGATGTAGTCGATGAAGGAGAACACTTGACGAATGTGAGCCTTACTGACCTTCACCTCCCCAGAGTTCTTGTAGCTACTGCCCTTTTGCTTCTGGAAATAGTTATTAAAAAATAAGTAAGTTTGATTGACTTTGGCTGTCTTTTCGTCTGTATCTGTCTCTGTCTATCTATGTCTCTATCTCACAGGTACACATAAGTACAGTTATTATACATAGTGTAAATTACCTAGGATAACCCAAAAAAAATCAGACAAAGTGCTATACTGTGCTTGTAGATATAAGGCAAGTAATATGCATTTTCACCAGATCAGGAATCAGACGTGATGTCTCTGTATCGTGTGTAATACCTGCTGGTTCATGAGCGGCTCTCTGAGACAGAGAGACAAGCAGACAGAGAGACAGGAAGACAGACACACACAGGCAGACAGAAAGACAGATAAACAGAGCAGACAGACAGACATCCTAGACACTTAATGCAGACATGTTTATGTGTAACAGTGAAAACAAATAAGGCAAAGGTAGTTACATGATCATCAAGTGTCACTCTACTGTTGCACTGTCAGCAGTGGAGTGACACTTGTCTTACACCATGCTTCAAGGTGTTTCATATATAATCCAGTGTGTCTAAAACACTGCTGGGACCTATAAATACTTTGCATATACAGTCATCCCTCGGTTTTCGATTTTAATCCGTTCCAGATGGATCGGCTAAAACCAAAATCGGCGAAAACCAAAACTATTTTCCCCATAAGAAATAATGGAAATTCAATTAATCCGTTCCAGAAACCCAGATGTTTGGAAAAAAAAAATTTGGGGGGCCTTAAAGATAGATTTACATGCACAAATGAATGAACTGAATGTGGCACTTACCTTTATTGAAGACTGATGTTGCTGGATGGGAGAGAGGGAAGAGGGGAGAGGGAAGAGACCCTAATTTTTGGAAGGGGAATCCCCCTCCATAAGGACTCTAGGTACCAAGTCCTTATCCGGGGTCACTTCCCTGCATGCCTGCTACACTCCCTCCCTGCCTGCTACACTCCCTCCCTGCCTGCTACACTCCCTCCCTGCCTGCTACACTCCCTGCATACATGCTACACTCCCTACATACATGCTACACTCCCTACATACATGCTACACTACCTGCATACCTGCTACACTCCCTGCATACCTGTTACACTCCCTGCATACCTGCTACACTCCCTGCATACCTGTTACACTCCCTGCATACATGCTACACTCCCTGCATGCATGCTACACTCCCTGCATGCATGCTACACTCCCTGCATACATGCTACACTCCCTGCATACATGCTACACTCCCTGCATACATTTTACACTCCCTGCATACCTGCTACACTCCTGCATACCTGTTACACTCCCTGCATACCTGTTACACTCCCTGTATACATGCTACACTCCCTGCATACCTGTTACACTCCCTGCATACCTGTTACACTCCCTGCATACCTGTTACACTCCCTGCATACATGCTACACTCCCTGCATACATGTTACACTCCCTGCATACATGTTACACTCCCTGCATACCTGCTACACTCCCTGCATACCTGTTACACTCCCTGCATACATGCTACACTCCCTGCATACCTGTTACACTCCCTGCATACATGCTACACTCCCTGCATACATGCTACACTCCCTGCATACATGTTACACTCCCTGCATACCTGTTACACTCCCTGCATACATGCTACACTCCCTGCATACATGTTACACTCCCTGCATACCTGCTACACTCCCTGCATACCTGTTACACTCCCTGCATACATGCTACACTCCCTGCATACATGCTACACTCCCTGCATACCTGCTACACTCCCTGCATGCATGCTACACTCCCTGCATGCATGCTACACTCCCTGCATGCATGCTACACTCCCTGCATGCCTGCTACACTCTTAAACTCCATCGTGTTTCTCACTTTCACTATCATATTTTTCTATTATTTATTTCTTCATTTCTACAGTGTTCCTCACTTTCTTTACCAAAGAAGTGGCACTAGGAGCTTTCTTTGGGCCCATGGTAGCTTATTTAGTAGTCACACACAATAATCAAGGCCCAAAAACAATGAATTGTTAATAAATGTTTTGTATAAACTCCTGGGGTGATGTTCACTCAAGGGTAAACAATGCTAGACTGCGTGACAATGTGCGTGGGAGGTGAGTGGGTGGCGGGCCTACGGCCTTTGTATGTGCGCGGCACTGGTGGACAGGTCCCATACGGTCGGCGAAAACTAAAACAATCGGCGAAAACTAAGACAAATTTTCCCTGAAAAAAGTCGGCGAAAACCAAAATTGGCGAAAACTGGGACAAGCGAAAACCAAGGGATGACTGTACAGTGGAACCCCAGTTAACGAAAAAATTTCATTGCAGAAGCATGCTCAAGTGCCATTACCGAACGACTTTACTTCCTTAAGAAAAAATGTCATTTAGGTTAGTCTATTTCAGACCCCCAAAAATACACTTCCACAAGCACTTACAATATTATACTTACATAATTTCACGATTTCCGGGGCTTTCGTTAACCGGGGTTCCACTGTATTTATAGACAATAGTAAATGACCAAGGCAGGTGAAAATGTTCACCTGTCAGTGTGTTTGTGACTATTTCAGCACTATTTCAGTACCTAATATTAGTGTCAGAAAAAAGATTGGCTATGAAATCACAAGAATTACTATAAATTGTAAATATCAGAACATTAAAATTATATAAATTAAAATAAAAATGAGAAAAAATGTATATTGGCAACATTTCTGCAAGCGGCAGGACTCTTAAAAAAAATTTTTGGTCTTATTACACACAGAAAATTGCCCTCTTTAATTTTAAAAAAAAAAAAAAAAAATCAAAATATTTGGAGCACTGGGCGAGAGAGCGTAGATCTACGTTTGGACAGTTAAGGAGTTAAAAGATTTATTCAGTGTTTCTAATGTTAATCATTAATCAAAACTGAATATACAAAAACTATTTCACTAACAATTTGAGTAGAATAGGGCTCTTAACTTGCAACATTTATGCATTACCAAACATTCATTGAAAGTCAATTGTTCCTATAGTATTTTACCTTCAGTTTGCTTTTAATAAATGTGGCCCTTGGGTATTGCTACCACTACTCTTGTGCTTGCCAGTCAGGATACATGGCTGTTTTCCAAAGCAAATTCTAAAAAATTATACAGTGGACCCTCGACTTTCGGTCATGATACATTCCAGGAGCTAGACCTTAACTCGAATTGTTCGAAAGTCGAATCCTTATTTCCCATAAGAAATAATGTAAATACAATTAATCTGTTCCAGACACCCAAAAATATTCACAAAAATTTAATTTTGTGAAGGTTAACTATAGTTTTTACATACACAAAACAATTATACAGTGGACCCTCGCCATTCGAATTTAATCCGTTCCAGGAGCTTGTTCTTAACGTGAAATGTTCGAAAGGCGATTTAATTTTTCCCATAAGAAATAATGATACAAAAGAAGAACCTAACTAAATCAGCAATTACAATGAAAT
>WNWK01028835.1:0-24972 GCA_009830355.1 Cherax destructor | reverse complement strand
GTCGTGACCCCTGCATATTGTCGTGACCCCTGCATATTGTGTCGTGACCCTGCATATTGTGTCGTGACACCTGCATATTAGTGGTGACCCTGCATATTGTGTCGTGACCCCTGCATATTGTGTGGTGACCCCTGCATATTGTGTGGTGACACCTGCATATTGTGTTGTGACCCCTGCATATTGTGTGGTGACACCTGCATATTGTGTCGTGACACCTGCATATTGTGTCGTGACACCTGCATATTGTGTCGTGACCCTGCATATTGTGTCGTGACCCCTGCATATTGTGTCGTGACCCCTGCATATTGTGTCGTGACCCCTGCATATTGTGTCGTGACCCCTGCATATTGTGTCGTGACCCCTGCATATTGTGTCGTGACACCTGCATATTGTGTCGTGACCCCTGCATATTGTGAGGTGACACCTGCATATTGTGTCGTGACCCCTGCATATTGTGTGGTGACCCCTGCATATTGTGTCGTAACCCCTGCATATTGTGTGGTGACCCCTGCATATTGTGTCGTGACACCTGCATATTGTGTCGTGACACCTGCATATTGTGTCGTGACCCCTGCATATTGTGTCGTGACCCCTGCATATTGTGTGGTGACACCTGCATATTGTGTCGTGACCCCTGCATATTGTGTCGTAACCCCTGCATATTGTGTCGTGACACCTGCATATTGTGTCGTGACACCTGCATATTTTGTCGTGACACCTGCATATTGTGTCGTGACACCTGCATATTGTGTCGTGACACCTGCATATTGTGTCATGACCCCTGCGTATTGTGTCATGACCCCGGCGTATTGTGTCATGACCCCTGCATATTGTGTCATGACCCCTGCGTATTGTGTCATGACCCCTGCGTATTGTGTCATGACCCCTGCGTATTGTGTCATGACCCCTGCGTATTGTGTCATGACCCCTGCGTATTGTGTCATGACCCCTGCGTATTGTGTCGACCCCTGCGTATTGTGTCATGACCCCTGCGTATGTGTCATGACCCCTGCGTATTGTGTCATGACCCCTGCGTATTGTGTCATGACCCCTGCGTATTGTGTCGGCCCTGCGTATTGTGTCATGACCCCTGCGTATTGTGTCATGACCCCTGCGTATTGTGTCATGACCCCTGCGTATTGTGTCATGACCCCTGCGTATTGTGTCATGACCCCTGCGTATTGTGTCATGACCCCTGCGTATTGTGTCATGACCCCTGCGTGTTGTGTCATGACCCCTGCCTGTTGTGTGATGACCCCTGCCTGTTGTGTGATGACCCCTGCCTGTTGTGTGATGACCCCTGCATGTTGTGTGATGACCCCTGCATGTTGTGTGATGACCCCTGCATGTTGTGTGATGACCCCTGCATGTTGTGTGATGACCCCTGCATGTTGTGTGATGACCCCTGCATGTTGTGTGATGACCCCTGCATGTTGTGTGATGACCCCTGCCTGTTGTGTGATGACCCCTGCATGTTGTATGATCACTATATAGTGTGATCACAACTGTGTATTGTGTGATCACCAATGCGTACTGTGTGATCACTACTGCGTATTGTGTGATCACCACCGCGTATTGTGTGATCACTACTGCGTATTGTGTGATCAACACTGTGTATTGTGTTCACCACCGCGTATTGTGTGATCAACACTGCGTATTGTGTGATCACTGTGTATTGTGTTCACCAGTGTAGTGTGTGACCACTGTGCAATGTGTGACCATTGTGCAATGTGTGACCACTGTGTAATGTGTGACCACTGTGTAATGTGTGTTGGAGTCACCTAGCAAATTCTTCCTGGTGCAGTTATATACACTGTGGATTCCAGGATAACCACTTTGTCTTTCTTGCCAGCTGGAGTTAAGCTGATGTTACCGTTCCTAACTCTTAATGCAGCTTCCTTTACTGTGTTTACCAGGCAAGCTGGCAGGTCCCAGTTTTGTTCTGCCAGTGTTGTATCATCTGTGTGAGGGATCCAACCCTTCACCCCTTTCCTCCTGTTTTTTCACTCTCGTTTGACTAAGATAAACAACCTTTAAGATTATCCTTAAGAAGACGAATGATGAACAAAGAAGAGAGAATAATAGAGTAGCAGAAATTCGGAAAACTTAAGATACTGGAGCAGAAATTGGTCTTAAATGTGAATAGATCATGAAAAACAAATCCAAGCTGGATTTTTAGTCTATGGAAATTACCACTACTTGTAGAAGTTACTCTGATATGATGTACTAGCAGCATCTCTTAAAGTAAATCATTTTCGTCTCTCACGATCTATCATGTTTCATTTTCGTCTCACGGGATTTCTCCTCTGTTTGATTTTCGTTTCCCAGGATCTCTCATTTGTTTCATTTTCGTCTCACGATCTTCCATCTCTCTGGTTCATCTTCGTCTAGAAGCATCTTTCATAATCTCCAAGCTGCACCTGCTACCTGTTGCATCTTAATCTGAGGCAGATACCATCATTCATCTTCACTTCTCCCTCCTCCCCACCCTATTCCCCTCCTCTCCATTCTTCTCTTTCCAGCATCCTCGAGCACTGCCTCCCCTCCCTAGTTCATTACATCTTCCTCTTCTCACTATATTATCTGTGAAATTGATCCATTCAATTAACTTCCCTGTACAGGTGACCTCCTATCCCTTCACAATTTTCAAGGGGAGCTTCAGGTGGTCCCGGGTGTATCAGGGGAAGATTGGGATTTCTTGAAGGGTAGCCAGTGGTGGTGTTACCCATGGGTAGTACTGGTGAGTGTTACTAGTCCCTAGTACCTGTGAGTGATACTTTAACAAGAACATTTACTGTTGTTAAATAAGGTTCTTAATGAAACATGCTGGGATGAAAATTTAAATTACATATAACAGCAAGAGTCTAGAAAGGATTAACTCTGTGGTGCTAGAATTATACTCAAGGCACATACCAGTAAGAAAAAAAGTAAGGATGTAAGACTGAGACAGAGAGAGAGGTTATCTCTACAGGCGAAGATGGCAATAAATGGTATAAAATACCGACACAATGGAAAAATAAACACATACGCAATATAATGTGATCCTTTATTGACAACGTTTCGCCCACGCAGTGGGCTTTATCGAGTCACAAACATCTGTTTGTGACTCGATAAAGGATAAAGCCCACTGCGTGGGCGAAACGTTGTCAATAAAGGATCACATTATACTGCTTATGTGTTTATTTTTCCACAGGCGAAGATGAAGAATCTCAGAAGTGGCTAGAGAAATAGAAGATAATGAACTCAGAGTGAATGAATCATACAGAGCTCAGGAGAGGCAGAAGGAGCTGAAAGAAATTAAAAATCCAGGTAAAAAACACATCTATTATCGGGTCCTTGCTCATACAATATGCAACTTGCACTGATGACAGCAAAGAAATGAGATAATGAAATATCAATAAGACTGTTCAATGAGTCATTAATCATACCAAAGGTAGACAATTTGAATGAATTCATCTTTAACGAGACCTTGTCAATACCTCAGAAATTTCTGGCATATCCCTAACTCCACTTGACTTCGAGAAAGCCCATGCACTCTACCCCAGACCCAGAGTCGTGGAACTCAGTGTTCATCAAGAACCATAAGAACATAAGAAAGGAGGAACACTGCAGCAGGCCTGTTGGCCCATACTAGGCAGATCCTTCACAATCCATCCCACTAACAGAATATTTGGTCAACCCAATTTTCAATGCTACCCAAGAAATAAGCTTTGATAATTCTGTTTACTCATGTGCAATTCCCGCAAGACTGTACCCCCTATCGTGTGCCTTAAATGTTCTATGGAGAGAGAGAGAGAGAGAGAGAGAGAGAGAGAGAGAGAGAGAGAGAGACTAGACATAGGAATCATTCCACAGTCATTACAAACAACGGATATAGTCCCACTGAACCCAGGATTCAGAAGCCAGAATACAGAAGCCAGGAAAAAGAACACGGGATAGAGAACTCAGAATACAGAACATAAAGATACAGAACACATTAAAAAATAGGACAAATCATGGGATACCGAACACAGGATACAGAACAAAAGATACAGAATATTGGATGCAAAACACGGAATACATGTTACAAACAATATAGAACGCAGAACACGGAACACAGGATACATAATACAAAACACAGAACACGAGATATCGAACCTTTAGATACACACCATACGATACAAGACATAGGATACAGAACACGGGACACGCAACACAGGATACGGAACACTTGAACACGATACAGAACAGTGTGTAGAACACAGGATATACAACACAAAAGAACATAAGATACAGAACACTAGAGACAGTGCACAGAATACAGAGAACGGGATAAAAAACAGTGGATACAGAACACGGGATACAAAACAACGGATACAGAACATGGCTTACAGAAGACAGGATACAGAACACAGGATACAGAACACAGGTTACAGAAAAAGGACAGTACACAGGAGACAAAACCCAATAAAAAAGAACAGAAATGAAGGAAACCAGAAGGATACAAGAGATAAATGAATTACTGAAGATACGGAGTGGCAGAGGCTGGAACCTCCATGCGGACTGCTGGAACCTCCATGCGGACTGCTGGAACCTCCATGCTGACTGCTGGAACCTCCATGCTGACTGCTGGAACCTCCATGCGGACTGCTGGAACCTCCATGCGGACTGCTGGAACCTCCATGCGGACTGCTGGAACCTCCATGCGGACTGCTGGAACCTCCATGCGGACTGCTGGAACCTCCATGCGGACTGCTGGAACCTCCATGCGGACTGCTGGAACCTCCATGCGGACTGCTGGAACCTCCATGCGGACTGCTGGAACCTCCATGCGGACTGCTGGAACCTCCATGCGGACTGCTGGAACCTCCATGCGGACTGCTGGAACCTCCATGCGGACTGCTGGAACCTCCATGCGGACTGCCTACCCAGAGGTTATTTCGGGGGTCATCGCCCCCCCCCCCCACGGCCCAGTCCATGACCAGGTAAACACAAAAGTGAACCTCTGTTCTGGTAGCCTGGGCTTCCTGGCTGCAGGTCAACATTTGTGTGTGTTTGCAGACGTCAAAGCCTGTAATAGCATGAGCCAGTTCAAGAAGAGAGCCAGAAGGTACCTGATGAACGTAGCTACAGGAAGAAAAGAGTGATTTCTTGTATAGCTATCATAATGTACCTATTACTGTGATCTGATCCTATTTTTAATAATTCAGTTTAACTTATTCCTAGTGTATCTCCTTTCATTGTAATTGCTTTTCATATAGTTGAGTCACTTAGCTGTTTTTAAATTCTTAGGTTTAAATAATAAGATATCACCAAGGACCTCAATGGAAATAAGTCACTTTGACTTTCATGGGTTATCCTAGGTAATCTACACACATGCTGCTATGTATGATAATTTATGTAACTGTATTTATGTGTTTCTGATTAACTTACTTACACTGACGTACAACACCAGTGTTAAATATGACATTCTGATTTGGAAGACATTTTATGAGGCTCTAATCCCTAAAGAAATACGTAAACAGACTCGACATACGATTTACTCCCATTAAGGGTTGATGAAGGTAAATCACTGGGTTTAACGAGGATTCATCTGTCATGATGCATTGTCTGGTTTTGTTTAATGTCAGTGTTCATGATTAAGCTTCAGACTTCACTCACACACCACACACACGTACACACACACGTACACACACACGTACACACACACGTACACACATACGTATACACACGTACACACACACGTACACACACGTACACACACACGCGTACACACACGTACACACACACGTACACACACACGTACACACACACACGTACACACACGTACACACACACGTACACATACACACGTATACACACACAAGCAGAAGCTAGAGGATCAGACACGTATAACAGGAAAGGCACTGCAATGGATCAGAGAATACCTGACAGGGAGGCAACAACGAGTCATGGTACGTGATAAGGTATCACAGTAGGCGCCTGTGACGAGCGGGGTTCCACAGGGGTCAGACTGCAAACCTCACTCAAGGAAAAAGATCGTGTGGTGAGTATAATACCGAGCACGTCTCCGGAAGCACACATCAACCAGATAACTGCTGCAGCATATGGGCGCCTGGCAAACCTGAGAATAGCGTTCCGATACCTCAGTAAGGAATCGTTCAAGGCACTGTACACCGTGTAAGTCAGACCCATAATGGAATATGCAGCACCAGCTTGGAACCCACACCTGGTCAAGCACGTCAAGAAATTAGAGAAAGTGCAAAGGTTTGCAATAAGGCTAGTTCCAGAGCTAAGGGGAATGTCCTACGAAGAAAGGGTAAGGGAAATAGGCCTGACGACACTGGAGGACAGAAGGGTTAGGGAAGACATGATAACGACATATAAAATACTGCGAGGAATTGATAAGGTGGACAAAGATAGGATGAGATGGGACACACAAACAAGGGGTCCCAATTACAAGTTGAAGACTCAGATGAGTTAAAGAGATGTTAGGAAGTATTTCTTTAGTCATAGAGTTGTCAGGAAGTGGAACAGTCTGGCAAGTGACATAGTGGAGGCAGGAACCATACTTAGTTTTAAGACGAGGTATGATAAAGCTCATGGCGCAGGGAGAGAGGGGACCTAGTAGCGATCAGTGAAGATACGGGGCCAGGAGCTATGACTCGACCCCTGCAACCACAAACAGGTAAGTACACACTAACACACACACAAACACACACACAAACACACAAAAAAACCACACAAACACACACACATACACTCACACACACACAAACACACACACAAACACACACACACAAACACACACACAAACACACACACACACACACACACACACACAAACACACACACAAACACACACACACACACACACAAACACACACACAAACAAACACAAACACACACACACACACACACAAACACACACAAACACACACACAAACACACACACAAACAGAAACACACACAAACACACACACAAACACACACACACACACACACACACACACACACACACACAAACACACACACAAACACACAAACACACACAAACACACACACAAACACACACACAAACACACACACAAACACACACACAAACACACACACAAACACACACACAAACACACACACAAACACACACACAAACACACACACAAACACACACTGCAAGGTATTGAACAAGGTAAACAGAGTGATGGAGCACCTGGGAAGGAGAATGTTCATAAACAAGAACCAGCTGGTTTTATAGGTGGTAAATATTGTCCCACAAACCTACCAGAGTTGTAACACGAGATGACATAAGAGAATCACCAGAGAAGAAACACTAGACCGTATTTTCTCGGACTGTATGAAGGCATTTGACACACGACCACACAAGAGACTGGAGCAATAGCTACAAGAGTATTATTTTTTTAAAAAGGCGGACCGGTAAGCCAGTGGAAGGCCTCCGTCAGATGATCAAAAGTTCCAGTGGAAATAATTGTCCTGTTTCCCGACGCATCTTACCAAACTTAACTTACAAGAGTAGGCAGGAATAATAGGGAAAACACTACAGTGCATCAAGGAAAACCAAATAGGATGGAAACTGACTGATAACCTGGAAGATGCTGTAGAAGGGACATCTGTGACAAGTGAGATTCCACAAGGATCTGGTACTGTGAATGATATCCTGGAAGAGACTGTTTGACTTATCCTTTTTTTCCAAATGTGTAAAATAATGGATTAAAATAGGAGAGGACAAGGAAAGGCTTCAAGAACTTGGATTTGTCCGATAATTAATTATCGAATTTCATCCCCAGCAAATGCAAGATTTTGAAAATTTGGGAAGGGGAAGAAGACTTGAAACGGAGTACATCCTACTGGAAACAAAGGCTACAAAACTCATTTAGAGAGAAAAACCTCGTGGTGAGTATAATACTGAGCATATTACCTGAGGCGCACATCAACCGAATAAACTTCACAGCAAGTGTGCTTTTTGGCAAATCTAATAATAATAATAATATCTTTATTTCTACAAGTACATGTACAAGGTATACAGGCCTAGCTGACATCAGTGACATACTACTATATAGAAAGCCCCTTGTTATGCAGAGCCTTTCGGGCAAATTAAGCCAGTTTTGTCCCAGGATGCGACCCACACCAGTCGACTAACACCCAGGTACCCATTTTATAGTGATGGGTGAACATAGACAACCGGTATAAGGAAACACGCCCAACGTTTCAACCCTCGCCGGGAATCGAACCTGGACCCCTCACTATGTGAAGCGAGAGTTTTTGCCACTCATGCCACTTCTAGGAATCTCAGCAAAGAATCATTCTCTGCACTGCGTGACATGTGTCCACCTCATCTTTGAGTCCGTAGCACCAGCATGGAACCTTCACCTGATCAAACCTATCAAGAAATTGAAAAAGTCCTGAGAATTGCAACGAGCTATGAGAAGAGACTAAAAGAGCTGAACCGGGTGGAGTCAGAGGACAAAATGGTGGGAAAAACCCAGTAAAAGCGTAAAAAATACTCAGAGGAACTGATCGGGTGGACCAGGGCAGGCTGACGAAGGAAGAGAAACCTATATATGAGAACTAAGCTGGATATTAAAAACTCTGATGAGTCACAGAGATGTCAGGAAGCATTTCTTCAGCTTCAGCGTTGTCAGGAAGGCGGCTGACATGCACGTGTCAGGCACTGCACAAGTCAGACAGTGCACAAGTCAGACAGTGCACAAGTCAGGCAGTGCACAAGTCAGACAGTGCACAAGTCAGACAGTGCACAAGTCAGACAGTGCACAAGTCAGACAGTGCACAAGTCAGACAGTGCACAAGTCAGACAGTGCACAAGTCAGACAGTGCACAAGTCAGACAGTGCACAAGTCAGACAGTGCACAGTCAGACAGTGCACAGGTCAGACAGTGCACAGGTCAGACAGTGCATCAGGGTCAGACAGTGCACAGGTCAGACAGTGCACAGGTCAGACAGTGCACAGGTCAGACAGTGCACAGGTCAGACAGTGCACAGGTCAGACAGTGCACAGGTCAGACAGTGCACAGGTCAGACAGTGCACAAGTCAGACAGTGCACAAGTCAGACAGTGCACAAGTCAGACAGTGCACAAGTCAGACAGTGCACAAGTCAGACAGTGCACAAGTCAGACAGTGCACAGGTCAGACAGTGCACAGGTCAGACAGTGCATAAGTCAGACAGTGCATAAGTCAGACAGTGCACAGGTCAGACAGTGCACAAGTCAGACAGTGCACAGGTCAGACAGTGCACAAGTCAGACAGTGCACAGGTCAGACAGTGCACAGGTCAGACAGTGCACAGGTCAGGCACTGCACAGGTCAGGCACTGCACAGGTCAGGCACTGCACAGGTCAGGCACTGCACAGGTCAGGCACTGCACAGGTCAGGCACTGCACAGGTCAGGCACTGCACAGGTCAGGCACTGCACAGGTCAGGCACTGCACAGATGAGGCACTGCACAGATGAGGCACTGCACAGGTGAGGCACTGCACAGGTGAGGCACTGCACAGGTGAGGCACTGCACAGGTGAGGCACTGCACAGGTGAGGCACTGCACAGGTGAGGCACTGCACAGGTGAGGCACTGCACAGGTCAGGCACTGCACAGGTGAGGCACTGCACAGGTGAGGCACTGCACAGGTCAGGCACTGCACAGGTCAGGCACTGCACAGGTCAGGCACTGCACAGGTCAGGCACTGCACAGGTCAGGCACTGCACAGTCAGGCACTGCACAGGTCAGGCACTGCACAGGTCAGGCACTGCACAAGTAAAGACAAACATCTCTAAGAATAGGTATGATAGGGCTAGTGAAGCTAGGAGAGTGAACTCAGTAGCAGCTAGTTTGAGAAGCAGGGTCAGAAGCCGAGACTCGACCTCTGCAACGACAAACAGGTGAGAACAATGAGGTAAACACACTCATGCATGCACGCGCGCTCGCGCGCACAATTTTCAGTAACACAAGGTTAACTCTGCTCAATTTGGTAATCTCTTTGCAACAACAAATCTGATACTTTGATCACTTTAACTCAAGTTTCAATTCAGAAAATATTCCAGGTTTTATTCTATGTGATTAACACGCGTGCACGCGCACGCACACTAACAGGGTATTGTAGAAAATGTGTGAATAAAATACGCTTCATATATAATGTCATATATAACCAGGCGGGTATTAGTGGTGAAGAGTAGCCAGGACAGAACAGAAGCGGGAGAGGTGTGTGTGTGTGTGTGGCAGTATGGGAAGAGGGGCGTCAGGAGCAAGACGTCATGGTTTGGTGTTTGAGTAAGTAGGAGGGGGGGAATGATTTTCGGTATGTTTATGCCATATATTGTTTTAATTATTTTTGTTTTTACTCTCTTGATATATCCTTTAAAGCCCTAGTGTGTGCAGGGGCCTGTGTGGTGGAGAGTACAGATAATAATGTTTTGCCTGCACACTAAGAGGCCAGCAGAAGGGGGCAGGGGTGTCAGAACCTTACTGTTTATATGTGTTAACTCGTAGCACTGTGCTGGTGATTTCTTGTGTAATATGTAGAGTAGGTTGTATGTTGTTTATGTAAGTTTGGTATAAACCTTGGAAATAAATACCGACAACTGGTTTAGAAAGACACGTAAGCAAACACTGACAAACAGAACGTAACATTGGAAACCACAAAATTTCTAAAACATTGGCATAAATGACACTCAACCAGGCAAAGCACAACCTACCCAGCAACACAGGAGTCACATCATCTCATCGTCCACCCGTCCTCATCCCAATATGGCATTCTTCAGGTCAACATGCGTCACTCACACCTCACTCAGGTCACCATGCGTCACTCACACCTCACTCTCCACCTGTATATACTGTCTTTAACCTCTGTATGTTAGAAGTGATCAAGGTCCCAGGACCGAAACGTTTTCTAATAAACATGTTCTAGTGTTTGCTTACGTGTTTTTCTAAATCATATTTAAGTTTACTATTAATATAGTTATATTTTTGTACATTTAGTTTTTGTGCCATTCTTTATAATAAATATAAGTATTGACCCTTTAATTAAAGTTATTTTGTGAAGGACCAAGCTTGACCCTACGTAGGTATAGTGTACTTTAATATTTTAAATGCCCTAGACAGGCTTTAACCCCTAGGCACCAACATTTATTTTTACGTAGCGTAATAAATACGTTACACACACACACATACACACACACAGTGAAAGGTGTCAACATGCTAAGATAACAAAGGAGAACAATGTAGTATCACAAAACCAAAAGCGAACCAAAGTTACGCCGCAACAACGGAAAGAAAACTAAGGAAAGACTGAAGACTGAGAAACATGTATGTCAAGTACTTAGAAGAAGACTCAGTGGGGAGCGCTGGGAGCTGCCTGAGTCACCAGAGGTGGCTAGAGACAAGGTTACCAAGATGAGACACACACAGCAAGATGAGACACGCACAGCAAGATGAGACACACACAGCAAGATGAGACACACACAGCAAGATGAGACACACACAGCAAGATGAGACACACACAGCAAAATGAGACACACACAGCAAGATGAGACACACATAGCAAGATGAGACACACACAGCAAGATGAGACACACACAGCAAGATGAGACACACACAGCAAGATGAGACACACACAGCAAGATGAGACACACACAGCAAAATGAGACACACACAGCAAGATGAGACACACACAGCAAGATAAGACACGCACAGCAAGATAAGACACGCACAGCAAGATGAGACACACACAGCAAGATGAGACACACACAGCAAGATGAGACACACACAGCAAGATGAGACACACACAGCAAGATGAGACACACACAGCAAGATGAGACACACACAGCAAGATGAGACACACACAGCAAGATGAGACACACACAGCAAGATGAGACACACATAGCAAGATGAGACACAAATAGCAAGATGAGACACACATAGCAGGATGAGGCACAGATAGCAAGATGAGACACACATAGCAAGATGAGGCACAAATAGCAAGATGAGACACACATAGCAAGATGAGACTCAAATAGCAAGATGAGACACACATAGCAAGATGAGGCACAGATAGCAAGATTAGACACAAATAGCAAGATGAGGCACACATAGCAAGATGAGACACAGATAACAAGATGAGGCACAGGTAGCAAGATGAGGCACAGGTAGCAAGATGAGACAGAGATAGCAAGATGAGGCACAGATAGCAAGATGAGACACAAATAGCAAGATGAGCGACACATAGCAAGATGAGACACAAATAGCAAGATGAGGCACAGATAGCAAGATGAGACACACATAGCAAGATGAGACACACATAGCAAGATGAGACACACATATCAAGATGAGACACAGATAGGAAGATGAGACACAGATAGCAAGATGAGGCACAGATAGCAAGATGAGACACAAATAGCAAGATGAGACACACATAGCAAGATGAGACACAAATAGCAAGATGAGACACAGATAGCAAGATGAGGCACAGATAGCAAGATGAGACACACATAGCAAGATGAGACACACATAGCAAGATGAGACACACATAGCAAGATGAGACACACATAGCAAGATGAGACACAGCAAGATGAGACACAGCAAGATGAGACACAGCAAGATGAGACACAAATAGCAAGATGAGACACAAATAGCAAGATGAGACACAAATAGCAAGATGAGACACAAATAGCAAGATGAGACACAAATAGCAAGATGAGGCACAGATAGCAAGATGAGACACACATAGAAAGATGAGACACACATAGCAAGATGAGACACACATAGCAAGATGAGACAAACATAGCAAGATGAGACACACATAGCAAGATGAGACACACATAGCAAGATGAGACACAAATAGCAAGATGAGACACAGATAGCAAGATGAGACACACATAGCAAGATGAGACACACACAGCAAGATGAGACACACATAGCAAGATGAGACACAGATAGCAAGATGAGACACAGATAGGAAGATGAGACACAGATAGCAAGATGAGACACAAATAGCAAGATGAGACACAGATAGCAAGATGAGACACACATAGCAAGATGAGACACACATAGCAAGATGAGACACACATAGTGTTACGGGACCCACCCTTATCCATCATTATATACTTGAGCATACGGCAGTAGAAAAGGTCTCTTTATCATTATTATGAAAATAAGCGTTATATTGGCAAGTGGTATGTCTCCTGTACATCTAGGTAGGGTTTTATGTGACGTATAGTTAACTATCCATCCGCTCGTTAACAGGTCAGGAATTCCCGCCTTACCACGTCATCATACCCAATGAGGGGGGCCACCTGCTACACAGCTGTCAGTATCTATTCAGCGAGTCAGACAGAGAGACCGAGAGTATTCTGTAGTCAGCGAGTCAGCAAACAGTGATCTGTCGGTGATCAGTCAGATGTCACTCAGTCATCATCGAGTCAACAGTCAGTGACCAGTCAATGATCCGTCAGTGAGCATTCAGTCTTCAGTGAGACTTTCATGGAGGACGGTCCTCTCACTTTTCCTGAGAAGCACCTTGGATTTATTCTTCTGACCTTTGTGAGGTTCCTGTGAGCCTCCAGCACCTTGAGTAGTGTTCGTCTCTGTGGCCGCTCAAAGCAAGTGAGTGCGTTGTAGTGAGTGAGACGCTGTGGTTCGTCTCTGTTGCCGCTCAAAGCAAGTGAGTGCGTTGTAGTGAGTGAGACGCTGTGGTTCGTCTCTGTTGCCGCTCAAAGCAAGTGAGTGCGCTGTAGTAAGTGAGACGCTGAGGTTCGTCTCTGTGGCCGCTCAAAGCAAGTGAGTGCGCTGTAGTGAGACGCTGTGGTTCGTCTCTGTTGCCGCTCAAAGCAAGTGAGTGCGTTGTAGTGAGTGAGACGCTGTGGTTCGTCTCTGTTGCCGCTCAAAGCAAGTGAGACTTTGGAATATGTCTAATGGCGCTCACATAAAGAGTGTGTTGCATCTGTGGAGACTTGGAATATGTCTCTAATGGCGCTCATAGCAAGAGTGAGTGTAGTGCAGTTGTGGAGACTTTGGAATATGTCTCTAATGGCGCTCACATCAAGAGTGAGTGTTGCAACTGTGGAGACTTTGGTATGTCTCTAATGGTGCTCGTAGTAAGAGCGTGTGTGCTGTATTGCAGACGCTAGAGTTTTCCTTTAAATTTAGTAGAAAAGAGTTTGAGCGACAGTCTTAAAAGACGACCGTGTGTATATCCTTGGAAACAGATTCATTGGAAAACTTCTTTAAGTGCGTAAACATTTCTATTCCACTTATTGCTCTGAAAGTGATTATTAATTAAGAGATTGTGAATAGTCTACGCTCTAGATACATTACGGTGATAATAGATTAATAAATAAGTGTTATGCTTTTCGACTCAGTGTAAAGAGTCAAGTAATATGATAAGTGGATAGAACGTCTTGCAATTTTAAAGTCATTTAGTGTAATAGATGAGACAGAATATTGAATATTGCACCCTTCATTAATAAGAACTTAAGATAAACTTGTTTGTAAATACTGTTTCATGGTGATATCATTTTAAATATTTTATACAAAGATTTCTACGGATTATTAAGTTAATAAAAACCAGAAAGAATTATTGTGATTATTTCGTTCCTCTTGATCCCTTTCCATTTCTTTCCATTTCTTTCCATTTCTTTTCATTTCTTTGGTAACTTGATGTTAGTCTTGTTACATTGTTACTGGCCTGGGCGGAACAGGCCCTAGAAAGGCTCAGGTTTGTAACACATAGCAAGATGAGACACATATAGCAAGATGAGGCACAGATAGCAAGATGAGGCACAGATAGCAAGATGAGGCACAGATAACAAGATGAGACACACATAGCAAGATGAGGCACAGATAACAAGATGAGACACAGATAGCAAGATGAGACACAGATATCAAAATGAGACACACATAGCAAGATGAGACACAGATAAGATGAGACATACATAGCAAGATGAGACACAGATAGGAAGATGAGACACAGATAGGAAGATGAGACACAGATAGTTAGATGAGACACAGATAGCAAGATGAGGCACAGGTAGCAAGATGAGGCACAGGTAGCAAGATGAGACACACGTAGCAAGATGAGACACACGTAGCAAGATGAGACACACGTAGCAAGATGAGACACACATAGCAAGATGACACACACATAGCAAGATGAGACACACATAGCAAGATGAGACACACACAGCAAGATGAGACACACACAGCAAGATGAGACACACACAGAGCAAGATGAGACACACACAGAGCAAGATGAGACACACACAGAGCAAGATGAGACACACACAGAGCAAGATGAGACACACACAGCAAGATGAGACACACACAGCAAGATGAGACACGCACAGCAAGATGAGACACGCACAGCAAGATGAGACACACACAGCAAGATGAGACACACACAGCAAGATGAGACACACACAGCAAGATGAGACACACACAGCAAGATGAGACACACACAGCAAGATGAGGCACACACAGCAAGATGAGGCACACACAGCAAGATGAGACACACACAGCAAGATGAGACACACACAGCAAGATGAGACACACACAGCAAGATGAGACACACATAGCAAGATGAGGCACAGATAGCAAGATGAGACACACATAGCAAGATGAGGCACAAATAGCAAGATGAGACACACATAGCAAGATGAGACACAAATAGCAAGATGAGACACACATAGCAAGATGAGGCACAGATAGCAAGATTAGACACAGATAGCAAGATGAGGCACACATAGCAAGATGAGACACAGATACAAGATGAGACAGAGATAGCAAGATGAGGCACAGATAGCAAGATGAGACACAAATAGCAAGATGAGGACACATAGCAAGATGAGCACAAATAGCAAGATGAGAGCACAGATAGCAAGATGAGACACACATAGCAAGATGAGACACACATAGCAAGATGAGACACACATAGCAAGATGAGGCACAGATAGCAAGATGAGGCACAGATAGCAAGATGAGGCACAAATAGCAAGATGAGACACAGATAGCAAGATGAGACACACATAGCAAGATGAGACACACATAGCAAGATGAGACACACATAGCAAGATGAGACACAGATAGCAAGATGAGACATACATAGCAAGATGAGACACAGATAGCAAGATGAGACACATATAGCAAGATGAGACACACAACAAGATGAGACACAGATAGCAAGATGAGACATACATAGCAAGATGAGACACAGATTGCAAGATGAGACACACATAGCAAGATGAGACACAGATAGCAAGATGAGACATACATAGCAAGATGAGACACATATAACAAGATGAGACACAGATAGCAAGATGAGACACACACAGCAAGATGAGACACAGATAGCAAGATGAGACATACATAGCAAGATGAGACACAGATAGCAAGATGAGACACACATAGCAAGATGAGACACACATAGCAAGATGAGACACACATAGCAAGATGAGACACATATAGCAAGATGAGACACACACAGCAAGATGAGACACACACAGCAAGATGAGACACACATAGCAAGATGAGACACACATAGCAAGATGAGACACAGATAGCAAGATGAGACACACATAGCAAGATGAGACACAGATAGCAAGATGAGACACAGATAGCAAGATGAGACACAGATAGCAAGATGAGACATACATAGCAAGATGAGACACAGATAGCAAGATGAGACACACATAGCAAGATGAGACACAGATAGCAAGATGAGACACACATAGCAAGATGAGACACAGATAGCAAGATGAGACACACACAGCAAGATGAGACACACATAGCAAGATGAGACACAGCAAGATGAGACACAGATAGCAAGATGAGACACAGATAGCAAGATGAGGCACACATAGCAAGATGAGGCACAGATAGCAAGATGAGGCACAGATAGCAAGATGAGGCACACATAGCAAGATGAGACACACATAACAAGATGAGACACACATAGCAAGATGAGACACAGATAGCAAGATGAGGCACAGATAGCAAGATGAGACACATATAGCAAGATGAGACACAGATAGCAAGATGAGACACACATAGCAAGATGAGACACACATAGCAAGATGAGACACAGATAACAAGATGAGACAGATAGCAAGATGAGACACAGATAGCAAGATGAGACACAGATAGCAAGATGAGGCACAGATAGCAAGATGAGACACAGATAGCAGATGAGACACAGATAGCAAGGTGAGACACAGATAGCAAGAGATGACACCTTTACTGTTTTCTTTCACCTTCTCCTGATATACATTCTTACGATTTTTTTTCGCTGTATTTCTTTGTAAGCCCTTGTAGGCTGCACCATAGTCCCGCGTCAGAGGTCACACTCCGCGTCAGGGGTCACACTCCGCGTCAGGGGTGCTGAGAGAAGGAGTATCTCTACAAGGGTACTGAGAGAATGAGTATCTCTACAGGGGTACTGAGAGAATGAGTATCTCTACAGGGGTACTGAGAGAATGAGTATCTCTACAGGGGTACTGAGAGAATGAGTATCTCTACAGGGTACTGAGAGAAGAGTATCTCTACAGGGTACTGAGAGAAGGAGTATCTCTACAGGGTGCTGAGAGAAGGAGTATCTCTACAGGGGTACTGAGAGGAGGAGTATCTCTACATGGGTGCTGAGAGAAGGAGTATCTCTACAGGGGTGCTGAGAGGAGGAGTATCTCTACAGGGGTACTGAGAGAAGGAGTATCTCTACAGGGGTACTGAGAGAAGGAGTATCTCTACAGGGGTACTGAGAGAAGGAGTATCTCTACAGGGGTACTGAGAGAAGGAGTATCTCTACAGGGGTACTGAGAGAAGGAGTATCTCTACAGGGGTACTGAGAGAAGGAGTATCTCACAGGGTACTGAGAGAAGGAGTATCTCTACAGGGTACTGAGAGAAGGAGTATCTCTACAGGGGTACTGAGAGAAGGAGTATCTCTACAGGAATACTGAGAAGGAGTATCTCTACAGGGGTACTGAGAGAAGGTGTATCTCTACAGGGGTGCTGAGAGAAGGAGTATCTCTACAGAGGTACTGAGAGAAGGAGTATCTCACAGGGTACTGAGAGAAGGAGTATCTCTACAGGGTACTGAGAGAAGGAGTATCTCTACAGGGGTACTGAGAGAAGGAGTATCTCTACAGGGGTACTGAGAGAAGGAGTATCTCTACAGGGGTACTGAGAGAAGGAGTATCTCTACAGGGGTACTGAGAGAAGGAGTATCTCTACAGGGGTACTGAGAGAAGGAGCATCTCTACAGGGGTACTGGGAGGAGGAGTATCTCTACAGAGGTACTGGGAGAAGGAGTATCTCTACAGGGGTACTGAGAGAAGGAGTATCTCTACAGGGGTACTGAGAGAAGGAGTATCTCACAGGGTACTGAGAGAAGGAGTATCTCTACAGGGGTACTGAGAAAAGGGAGTATCTCTACAGGGTACTGGAGAAGGAGTATCTCTACAGGGTACTGAGAGAAGGAGATCTCACAGGGGTACTGAGAGAAGGAGTATCTCTACAGGGGTACTGAGAGAAGGAGATCTCTACAGGGTACTGAGAGAAGGAGTATCTCACAGGGTACTGAGAGAAGGAGTATCTCTACAGGGGTACTGAAAGAAGGAGTATCTCTACAGGGGTACTGAGAGAAGGAGTATCTCTACAGGGGTAATGAGAGAAGGAGTATCTCTACAGGGGTACTGAGAGAAGGAGTATCTCTACAGGGGTACTGAGAGAAGGAGTATCTCTACAGGGGTACTGAGAGAAGGAGTATCTTTACAGGGGTACCGAGAGAAGGAGTATCTCTACAGGGGTACTGAGAGAAGGAGTATCTCTACAGGGGTACTAAGAGAAGGAGTATCTCTACATGGGTACGGAGAGAAGGAGTATCTCTACATGGGTACTGAGAGAAGGAAACCCATTGTACAACCCAGAAAGTTGGAAAAACTTGAATATGGTCCCCATACATAAAAAGGAGGGCAGACAGTGGACAGTGAATTACAGGCCAGCATCTATGATATGCCTGTTTGTATGAGAAAGCCTTCCTTCAAAACTTGCTGAGTTTAATGACAGAATCACGTAGATAAAGCAAAGGCAAGGCTGGATGCGCCTCAAGAAAGCATTTGACACATCATTAAAGGGATTTGAACCGAAGAGAGAAAAGCTGAGGGACTGAACACCTCAAATACTAATTTCTCCAAGGTTTATGTACTGATTACATCGTCTTCATTTCACTACTACACCAGTTGCCTCTATTTGACTTAAGAAACCTACTGTGTATGCGAAACGTTTCAATAATTGATAACGAACTGTTGAACATGAGTCTTAATCATCAACTTGTCGGTATTTTATATAATTTTCACCAGGAATGACAGAGTGCACCAGTGGTTCTGAGAATACCTCGAACTCAGAAGACAATTAATTAATAGTAAGGGACGAGAACTGCGGGAAACTAGTGAAGGCCAGTTGTGACAACACTACTGTCCGTAATATATGTAAATGGGCTAGGGATTAAGTTGTTGTTTGTATGCATGCGTGCGCGTTTGTGATTGGTGGGGAGGAGAAGGACCCGCGTAGAAAGGGGCATCCCTGTTCCTCCCACGTAGACCTTGTTACACCCTCCACACTATACAGTGTACACTCCTGCTTCACTGTTGAGTTTCTCACATGGATAACTTGCATCTACGTAAGAGAAACAGAGAAATCCTTATATACGGGTCCGAGAACATAGAAATGGTTGCAACGTTACCGTCATCAGCAGCGCTTGTGTCTTGCACAGCTCTCAAAGAGACTTCTCATGAAGCGTAAGAAAACAGAGTTGGTATACAAAGAATACAACACTGATAAGAGACTGTATTGAAGCATCCTAAACTGCTACTGTTATGAGTCTATATATCAAGGAAAATTTTGGTATCAATTATATAATGAATATATTTATGCATATAAATGTCATAATTTGTGTACTTATATTGTATATTAGTTGTTTTAAACAAATGAAAACTGATATGTAAATTACCAGTCAGTACCTGACCAGCCGGGCTGTAGTTCGTACGTCAGTTTACGTGCGGCCAGCAGTAACAGCCTGGTTGATCAGGCCCTGATCCACCGAGAGGCCTGGTCACAGACGGGCAGTAGGGTCGTTGACCTCCCGAAACCCTCTCCAGGTGTGTGTGTGTACGTGTGTGTACTCACCTAATTGTACTCACCTAATTGTGGTTGCAGGGGTCGATACTCAGCTCCTGGCGCCTGTGTGTGTGTGTGTGTGTGTGTGTGTGTGTGTGTGTGTGTGTGTGTGTGTGTGTGTGTGTGTGTGTGTGTGTATTAACACATCAGCCGATTCCCACCAAGGCAGGGTGACCCGAAAAAGAAAATCTTTCATCATCATTCACTCCATCACTGTCTTGCCAGAGGCGTGCTTACACTACAGTTATAAAACTGCAACATTAACACCCCTCCTTCAGAGTGCAGACACTGTACTTCCCATCTCCAAGACTCAAGTCCGGCCTGCCGGTTTCCCTGAATCCCTTCATAAATGTTACTTTGCTCACACTCCAACAGCACGTCAAGTATTAAAAACCATTTGTCTTTATTCACTCCTATCAAATACGCTCACGCATGCTTGCTGGAAGTCCAAGCCCCTCGCACACAAAACCTCCTTTACCCCTTCCCTCCAACCTTTCCTAGGCAAACCCCTACCCCGCCTTCCCTCCACTACAGATATATATATATATATATATATATATATATATATATATATATATATATATATATATAATGTACGAAAGTATAGTGGTACCAACATTCTTATATGGGTGTGAAGCATGGGTTGCAAATGCTGCAGCGAGAAGGAGGCTGGAGGCAGTTGAGATGTCCTGTCTAAGCTCAATGTGTGGTGTAAATATTATGCAGAAAGTTCGGAATGTGGAAATTAGGAGAAGGTGTGGAGTTACTAAAAGTATTTGTCAGAGGGCTGAAGACGGGTTGTTGAGGTGGTTTGGTCATTTAGAGAGAATGGATCAAAATAGAATGACTTGGAGAGCGTATAAATATGCAAGTAAAGGAAGGATGGTAGCTGTCGTCCTAGAAAAGGTTGGAGGGAAGGGGTAAAGGAGGTTTTGTGGGCGAGGGGCTTGGACTTCCAGCAAGCATGTGTGAGCGTGTTAGATAGGAATGAATGGAGACGAATGGTTTTGGGACATGACGATCTGTTGGAGTGTGAGCAGGGTAACATTTGTGAAGGGATTCAGGGAAACCAGTTAATTGATTTAGTTGGACTTGAGTCCTGGAAATGGGAAGTACAATGCCTGCACTTTAAAGGAGGGGTCTGGGATAGTGACAGCTGGGAGGGACTATTCTCAGCTGTCGTATCTGAGCGCCTCTGCAAAGACAGTGATTATGTATGAGTGTGGTGAAAGTGTTGAATGATGATGAAAGTATTTTCTTTTTGGGGATTTTTCTTTCTTTTGGGTCACCCTGCCTCGGTGGGAGACGGCCGACTTGTTGAGAAAAAAAAATTATATATATATATATATATATATATATATATATATATATATATATATATATATATATATATATATCCTAGGTAGTAGGTTGGTAGACAACAACCGCCCAGGGAGGTACTACCGTCCTGCCAAGTGAGTGTAAAACGAAAGCCTGTTATTGTTTTATATGATGGTAGGATTGCTGGTGTCTTTTTTCTGTCTCATAAACATGCAAGATTTCAGGTACGTCTTGTTACTTCTACTTACACTTAGGTCACACTACACATTCATGTACAAGCATATACACACACACCCCTCTGGGTTTTCTTCTATTTTCTTACTAGTTCTTGTTCTTATTTCCTCTTATCTCCATAGGGAAGTGGAACAGAATTCTTCCTCCGTAAGCCATGCGTGTCGTAAGAGTCGACTAAAATGCCGGGAGCAAGGGGCTAGTAACCCTTTCTCCTGTATATATTACTAAAGTTAAAAAGATAAACTTTTGTTTTTCTCTTTGGGACACCCCGCCTTGGTGGGAAACGGCCGATTTGTTGAAAGATATATATATATATATATATATATATATATATATATATATATATATATATATACAGTGGTACCTCGGTATACGTCCTTAATCCGTTCCAGGACCTTGGACGTATACCAAACAGGGCGTATACCAAACGAATTTTCCCATAAGAAATATAGGGAAAACGATTAATCCGTTCCCTTGAAAAAATCCTATTGTTATTGGCATATTTATTCATTGATGGGGTTGTATAAAACAATTTAAACACTGCTTAATACTAAAATACATACATAAATACAAAAGAATTAGATGAAATAAATGTAAATTTAACCTGACTTTACTTTGCCGAAAAGAGTCGAGTGCCTACTAGGATAGTGCTGAGAAGGGAGGAGGAAATGTTGTTGCTTGGAAGGAGAGTCCCCTTCTCTTTTCCCTATTTGGACCTGGTTGAAGCTCACTAGGTTTGACTTTCACTAAAAATCTGTCCAAAGAACTTTGCTTCTGCCTTCTCCTCAGGATGTTTCGGAAATGTGATATTGTCTGGTCGTTGCAGACAATGTTATTACGGTTTGTTTGGGCTTCGTTGGGGTGGTACTTCTCTGCAAAGTTTTTGACGTCCATCCATTTGGCAAAGATTTCCTTGATTAATGAAGTAGGGACTTCCTCTATCTCCTCTTCTGAGCCTGAAGAGAGTCTTGTGCTCCTCCTTCTCAGGTTCCTGCAGCTCCTCAGTGGTCAGCTCTTCTCTGTGCCCCTCCACTAACTCCTCCACATCACCATCACTCACATCCAGACCCATGAACCTGCCCAGAGAGACAATATCCTCCACTATAGACGCAGCCTCAAAGCCCTCAGAGTCCATTTCAGTCACTGCTTCTGGCCACAAATTCCTCCGAGTAGAGTTCATTTTTCTGTATGGAACTTCCTGCCAGGCTTTGTCAATGAGAGATAAACAAGGATAGCGCGCCGTGTCGTGACTCATTTTGACCCATACAAGATCTAGCATGAGAGTCGTATTCCAAACAAAGGTCGTATACCAAGCAAAAATTTTCGAGTCCAAATACCGAGGTACCACTATAAATATACATACATACATACATATATATATATATATATATATATATATATATATATATATATATATATATATATATATATATATATCAAAATGTTGAATGTATGTTGTAAATTTTGCCAGTAACTAGGCTTATGTTTTTTTTAAGTGTGGCAGGGAGGAGGTTGCTTAGCAACGGCCATCATATTACAGCCTCTCCTGTAACTTAATATTGAGCGAGTCATGCACCCTATAATTGGCTGACTCCCTGCTCAGATTTCCTGAGTTTTCACTGGCTGATCAAGCAGCGCTCTGATGAAACAATAAGTGTCTTTGTCCAATGTTACCTACTTAGCGACTTGACCACTAAGCCTAGCTGCTTTGGATGCAATTTAGCTACTTTTTTTTGTGTCCAGGTACTTAACGACTTTTAATTCAGTCTGGATATATTTTTCGGCAGTTTTCCCGAAAATCAGAATAAACGGTAAAATATATTTTTAAGGCTAAAGCAGTAAAATTCTTGAACGGTGTAGTAGTACGTGGACGTCTTGTACGTGTCCATGGACTGCACGTCCTCCCATTGCCTAGCATCACGTCCAGCTCGTGATGAGATTCTTAGCATTGTTCCGGTGGTCCGACGAGTCAACTGGCTCTTGTGAAGCGCTATAGTTATTTCACCATTAATAGCTTTGCAAAAATGAATATAGCCAATGTTTTCGTGTAGAATGGCTAAGTGAAACAAAGTGGCTGATTATACTTGATGGTGATGACACTAAATGCTGCTGTAAGTACTGCAAGTGTTCCTCGATTGCAAAGTTGTCATACAGAAAAGTATCGGAACATTACAAAGCACAAAGCAAAACAACCAGTCTTTTCAGAGAGAAGAGGAGTCATCCCGTTTGAAAGAATAAATAATAATACCGGGATGTCAGAGTCGTGTTGCTGTGATCATAGCAGACCACTGTGCATTGATAGCGGACCATTTATGATTGATGTCTGTGAAGTGTGCTTCAGTGATAACAAGGGATGCAAGGATGTTAAACTTAGAATGTCTGCAACTAGTAAAAACAGCGACTTTGGACTTAACTAAACTGTTTGTCTGTGAAGGTATTCTCATGGAATTTCAGTGCGGGAAAACTACAACATACAGTACGGAAACAAATGTTTGATATACCATAACTTTGTTCAGAAATGGCAGATTACAAGGATACCGTTGGAGAATATCCTTATTGTGATCTTTCTGACTAACTGTGCTTTCACTGCCACATTCTAATGCCAAAGTTGAACGTCTATGAAGTCTGATGAACATTGTAACAAAATGAGTATTAATAGTATGCAAGGACTCTTATCCATACAGTATGGGTTACACCCACAAGGAAAATGCAGTATGATGTTAATTATATCGTTTATCAATTTATTATTCGGTATATTTACTGTATGATACGGAATTTAGGGGATCATAAGCTTATAATAATGACAAGATTTAATGAAAATAAAAGCAACTGATGCAAGCACAGAGTAAATAATTTATAGTGTGGGTGTCAATGTTCAGAAACTTTAATTTCTTTCACATTTTCTTATATTCCCGTCAGGTAGCAATGTTTCTGGTAGGAATTATGTCATTGTTAGCTGCTGTCTTAGCCGCTTTAAGATAATTTCAGCGACTGCTGAGGCTGAATTTAGCGAGTTTGAGTTGGCTGCCCACGTAGCAGGCACCGAGCCACTGAAGTAGATGGTTAGGTTAGGAACTGATACAGGTGTTTCCTGACGCGGGTGTTGATGACCCGCCACTGGAGCTTCCGGTCATCTGACAGAGGCCTATGAAGGTAGGTGAATGTATACACAGTTTCCAAGTTAAATTATTAATCTTGTTTTAGGTGAATTAATTGCATAAAGGTTTAGGCAAATCACTACCAGTGGA
>WNWK01028834.1:0-24975 GCA_009830355.1 Cherax destructor | reverse complement strand
CCCACACTGGTCAAGCACGTCAGAAACTAGAGAAAGTGCGAAGGTTAGCAACAAGACTAGTCCCAGAGCTAAGGGATTGTCCTACGAAGAAAGGTTAAGAGAAATCGGCCTGACGACACTAGAGGACAGGAGGGTTAGGGGAGACATGATAACGACATATAAAATACTGCGTGGAATAGATAAGGTGGACAGAGACAAGATGTTCCAGAGAGGGAACACAAAAACAAGGGGTCACAATTGGAAGTTGAAGACTCCTATGAGTCAAAGGGATGTTAGGAAGTATTTCTTCAGTCATAGAGTTGTCAGGAAGTGGAATAGCCTAGAAAGTGACGTAGTGGAGGCAGGAACCATACATAGTTTTAAGACGAGGTTTGATAAAGCTCATGGAGCAGAGAGAGGTCCTAGTAGCAATCAGTGAAAAGGCGGGGCCAGGAGCTATGAATCGACCCCTGCAACCACAAATAGGTGAGTACAAACACCAACACCGTCACGAACGTATAAACACCAACACCGTCACGAACGTACAAACACCAACACCGTCACGAACGTACAAACACCAACACCGTCACGAACGTACAAACACCAACACCGTCACGAACGTACAAACACCAACACCGTCACGAACGTATAAACACCAACACCGTCACGAACGTACAAACACAAACACCAACACCGTCACGAACGTACAAACACCAACACCGTCACGAACGTACAAACACCAACACCGTCACGAACGTACAAACACCAACACCGTCACGAACGTACAAACACCAACACCGTCACGAACATACAAACACAAACACCAAAACTTGCACAACAGCTAACACCCCCACCACAAGCACCACCACCACCACAAGCACCACCACAAGCACCACCACAAGCACCACCACAAGCACCACCACAAGCACCACCACAAGCACCACCACTCACACTAAGACACACGAGCACTAACACAGATCTCACCACCAACCCAAACTATCACCATCACCATCACCACCACCATCACCACCACCATCACCACCACCATCACCACCACCACCACCATCACCATCACCATCACCACCACCATCACCACCACCATCACCACCACCACCACCATCACCATCACCACCACCACCACCATCACCATCACCACCACCATCACCATCACCATCACCATCACCATCACCACCACCATCACCACCACCACCACCATCACCACCACCATCACCACCACCACCACCATCACCATCACCACCACCATCACCACCACCACCACCATCACCCCCACCATCACCACCACCACCATCACCATCACCATCACCACCACCATCACCACCACTATCACCATCACCACCACCATCACCACCACCATCACCACCACCACCACCATCACCATCACCATCACCACCACCATCACCACCACCATCACCACCATCACCATCACCACCACCATCACCATCACCATCACCACCACCACCACCATCACCACCACCATCACCACCACCATCACCACCACCATCACCACCATCACCACCACCATCACCACCACCATCACCACCACCACCACCATCACCACCACCATCACCACCACCACCATCACCATCACCATCACCATCACCATCACCATCACCACCACCATCACCACCACCATCACCACCACCATCACCACCACCATCACCATCACCACCACCATCACCATCACCACCACCACCACCATCACCATCACCATCACCATCACCACCACCACCACCATCACCACCACCACCATCACCATCACCATCACCATCACCATCACCATCACCATCACCATCACCACCACCATCACCACCACCATCACCACCACCATCACCATCACCACCACCATCACCATCACCACCACCACCACCATCACCATCACCATCACCATCACCACCACCACCACCATCACCATCACCACCACCATCACCACCACCATCACCACCACCACCATCACCATACAAGAATATTCAACTTAACTGATCATTAGATAAACTACGTTAATATAACTTTTCCATGAATGGATTCACCTTAAAACCTTACATGTTGCATTATATAAATTATAGCACTTTTTACTCGTGAATGCTTTGTAATATTAATAAATACCATATATATATATATATATATATATATATATATATATATATATATATATATATATATATATATATGCATGCATCATAATTACTCAGCCTGAGGTGGGTGTGTGTGTGTCTATATACTCACCTATATGCGGTTGCAAGGGTTGAGTCTCAGCTCGTGGCCCCTACCTCGTCGCCAGTCGCTACTAGGTCAACTCCCTGTGTGTGTGTGTGAGACCGTATATACTACAGCGCCTCGTGGGCTACCTACCTCTACTTCTCCAGGGACACCCTTCATTGTAGCCACTCCATCACGCCGATTGTCAATATTAAATAAAGGTTTATATGTTTTTTATTTCAATGACTTTTTTTTTTCTTTGACTAATGTTCGTTATAACTTTATCTGAACATATTGACTATGAACTTGAAGGGTAAAGAAATAGGTGTGTCAAGAAGTTGTGCTGGGAACAACATCACAGTCTTGGTCGGTACTTCACATCACACAAGTGGCTTGTGATGAAACTATCTTATTGATAGTCACCGAGGAATAGTTGTTACAGTGTAGTGCATCTCATGTATAGAATAAACAGTTGAAATAATTTACAAAATGTTGAAATTTTCCTCAGGTTGTGAATCTTTATATATTTGCATCTTTTAGCATATGAATCAGCCACTTAAGCCATGCTGCGTTCTTAAGTCACACTACAGTCTGAGTTGTGGAGTACGAAAAGACATCAAAATTCTACGCCACTTGTTTATCCAGTGGAGGCAGCAGCTCCACCAAAGATCTTGAATGTTATCTTATGTTCCCACATATTAGGCTGTGGCAAGTGATGTGATGTGTCAAATCTGATTTGCATTGTTCTTCAGTGTGAAAAAACTGCCATGTGTCAAAGCTGTCTAAAGTCTGAATCTACAGAGGATCCCCATAGATGACCTTGATATAGTAGATGTGGAGAAATATAGTTGTAGTCATGAATTATGATGTCACAAAGTAGGAAATGAGTGGACGTAGCCTACTGAGGTAACTCTCAGAGAAAGTTTTACCCAACAAGATGGAGGGTAGCCCACAACGGGTTCATACCGTTTGTGTTGAACTACTACAGGTATCTTTATTGGATCACAATGTTAACGTTCTTCTACAAATTCTGC
Organism: Cherax destructor; assembly: GCA_009830355.1. Lineage (NCBI taxonomy): Eukaryota > Metazoa > Arthropoda > Malacostraca > Decapoda > Parastacidae > Cherax > Cherax destructor. The sequence continues at coordinate 21,745 of WNWK01028834.1, read as the reverse complement.
GAGACACATATAAGATCGCTAACTATGACATCTATGGCGTGTCCATGAATGGTGCATCCCGGGTGTTTGTTAAGTTCACGTCTTCTACAGTGTATGAAGAGATCGTTCAACGGTATCAAGATCAACGGTGTCAAGTGACTCTCAATGTATCTCGTACTTATACATGGTTAAAACTTCGAAATGTCCCTTTTGAAGCTGATGGGTATACTATCCATAAAGCTTCCGACAAATTTGGGACAATATACCAGACTTCCACTGGTGTGTGGGGCACTGGACCTTTTGAAGGTAAACCGGATGGGTCCTTTTCGGTGAAAATGTCCATCAAAATACCCATTCCATCTTTTGTGCTTCTTGAAGTATTTCATACACTTGTGTATGTGTATTACTCAGAACAAAGCAAGACCTGTCGTTTATGTGATGCATATGGCATATCAATGTGATTGTCGGCGTCCTCGCCAACAGAGTGACAGAAGTGTGCCATCCAAAGCTCCTATGCGTGTTCCAGAGGCCGTCGTTGTTGAGAGTGCCTATACGGCGACAACATCTCCAATGCCCTCCTGCGAAGAGTCTGATATTTCACCTGTCTTACCGTGTGTGACATTGCCCTGTACAGCAAGGACGGTTGATGATGTCGATGCGGTGGCATCGTCAAATGCTACTGTCTTGAGAGATGACGTTGAGCTAGGCCTCTCAGTATCCTTTCCGGAACTAGATAGTGAAGTATAGGAGTGTCCAACGCCACCATCCACCCCAGTTGCGTCCGATAATGGCGTTGCAAGCCCCCTGTCAACGATTGTAACTCCTGACGGACCCACTGTGATAGTTACTAGGGTATAGACTGGAAGGCCGCATTCGATAACGTAGATCATCTCGTGTTGATAACGTAGATCATCTCGTGTTGATAACGTAGATCATCTCATATTGATAACGTAGATCATCTCGTGTTGATAACGTAGATCATCTCGTGTTGATAACGTAGATCATCTCGTGTTGATAACGCAGATCATCTCGTGTTGATAACGATACTGGAGCTGCAGGGTTTTGCACGTCCAGTTGTCAGATGGGTAATGTCATTATATGATGACGCGTGTTTACGTGTCCAGGTGAATGGGATGCTGGGTAAGTCTGTCTTTGCAGCATGGGATCCGCCAGGGGTGTCCGTTATCGTCCATTCTGTTTGCCCTATATCAAGATCCATTATATAGGGTGATGGTAAATGGGAGTAGGCAGCATCCATGTACTAGGCAGTGTGGTAGGACCATTCATATAGTTGGCTATGTAGATGATACGACACTCATGATCTCCGATGTCGGTAGTTTGTCTACCGTTGATCGTCTTTTGAACATTTTTAGTGAAGCTAGTTTAAGTGTTCGCAAGGGAGGTTTGGGGTTATTAGATTTTCATGGTTCCAGTTTAGCCCTCTTTGTTAAGCATACATATGTACAATACCTGCACGTGGCGAGCCATCTAGTTAGACATACCAATACCTGAGCGAGTGTGTCACAGTACGTGTTCGTCATAGATGTGTAGATATATTGCGTTTACTTACTGTAGTTTCCAACCCGAGAGCGTGTAAGTTACATATGTTAGTTCAGGCGACTGTAGAAGATGACGTGCCACCGGTCTGTGGTCAGTTTCCATTGTATGCTTGGGCGGAGATTTGGAACCGGCTGGTTGATCTTCCTTTGCGACCCATAGTCCGTGATACAATGTATAAATTCTTTCATAACATCTTGCCGTCGGGTTCGGTTTTGTGTACGTGGCGGCAGGAACGTGATTTGCCGTCTTGTAAAGATTGTGGGTATGAAGAAACAGTGTTTCATGCGATTTATTTTTGTGAACGTTTAGAGGCCGTACAATGTTGGTTTGGTAGAGTTATTAGGGGGAGGGGGAGGGGGTTGTCGACCTTACGTGTCCTTAGTCTAGACGTGGGGGGGGGGTTCTGGATGAGGTCGCACGGGCCCTGTGAGTGTTAGTTTCGGATTTTATTCATACATGGGTACTCAGGACAGTGGGATCAATTGAGCGAGTCAACGGTATTATCGCGGTTATATTCCGCACAAAGTGTAGGAATCGTCTGTTGTTTGGGAATCGTTGGGAGAGCAGTTTCCCGTATACGTACCGTAACTTCCGTGTGGCAGATTTATGGCATTTGTACGATGTCAAGACGTAAAAGGACTGGCCTGTCGTGTGTACTTTGTGTGTGCGTTTTGTGAGAGAATAGTGAGAGTGGTTGTGATTAGGGGGGGGATTGGATGATATAATAAACTTGTCCGGCTACTAAGTCGATTGCCGTCTCCACAGTGTCATAACATAGATACTCCTTTGAAAAGCTTGTACGGTGGGTCACTATATTTGTGCAGGTATTACCTGGAGAGAATTCCAGGGGTCAACGCCCCCGCGGCCCGGTCTGTGACCAGGCCTCCTGTTGGACCAGAGCCTGATCAACCAGGCTGTTACTGCTGGCCGCACGCAGTCCAACATACGAACCATAGCCTGGCTGGTCAGGTACCGACTTTAGGTGCCTGTCCAGTGCCTGATTATAGACAGCCAGGAGTTTGTTGGTAATCCCCTTTATGTATGCTGGGAGGCAGTTGAACAATCTTGGGCCCTTGACACTTATTGTGTTGTCCCTCAATGTGCTAGTGGCACCCCTGCTTTTCATTGGGGGGATGTTACATCGCCTGCCGAGTCTTTTGCTTTCGTAGGGAGTGATTTTCGTGTGCAAGTTTGGTACTAATCCCTCGAGAATTTTCCACGTGTATATAACAATGTATCTCTCCCGCCTGCGTTCTAGGGAGTACAGGTTTAGAAACTTCAAGCGTTCCCAGTAATTGAGGTGGTTTATCGCAGTTATGCGTGCGGTGAAGGTTCTCTGCACATTTTCAAGGTCAGCAATTTCACCTGCCTTGAAAGGTGCAGTTAGTGTGCAGCAATATTCCAGCCTAGATAGAACAACCGATTTGTAAAGTGTCAACATGGGCTTTGCATCCCTGGTTTTGAAGGTTCTTATTATCCATCCTGTCATTTTTCTAGCAGATGCGATTGCTACAGTGTTATGGTCCTTGAAGGTGAGATCCTCTGACATGATCACTCCCAGGTCTTTGACATTAGTTTTTCGCTCTATTGTGTGGTTGGAATTAGTTTTGTATTCCGATGAGATTTTAATTTCCTCACGTTTTCCGTATCTGAGTAATTTAAAATTCTCATCATTGAACTTCATATTGTTTTCTGCAGCCCATTTAAAGATTTGGTTTATGTCTGCTTGGAGTCTTGCAGTGTCTTCAACGGTGGACACTGTCATACAGATTCGGGTGTCATCTGCAAAGGAAGACACAGCACTGTGGCTTATATCCCTGTCTATGTCCGATATGAGGATGAGGAACAGCATGGGAGCGAGTACTGTGCCTTGTGGAACAGAGCTTTTCACATTAGCTGCCTCAAACTTTACTCTGTTGACTACTACTCTTTGTGTTCTACTTGTTAGGAAATTATAGATCCATCTACAAACTTTTCCTGTTATTCCTTTATCACGCATTTTGTGTGCTATTACCCCATGATCACACTTGTCAAAAGCTTTTGCAAAGTCTGTGTATATAACATCTGCATTTTGTTTGTCTTCTAGAGCATCCAGGACCTTGTCGTAGTGGTCCAGTAGTTGGGACAGACAGGAGCGACCTGCTCTAAACCCATGCTGCCCTGGGTTGTGCAATTGATGGGTATCTAGATTAGTGGCGATCTTGCTTCTTAGAACCCTTTCAAAGATTTTTATGATATGGGACGTTAGCGCAATTGGTCTGTAGTTCTTTGCTATTGCTTTACTGCCCCATTTGTGGAGCGGGGCTATGTCTGTTGTTTTTAGTAGCTGCGGGACGACCCCAGTGTCCATGCTCCCTCTCCATATGATGTTAAAAGCACGTGATAGGGGCTTCTTGCAGTTCTTGATGAACACCGAGTTCCATGAGTCTGGGCCTGGAGCGGAGTGCATGGGCATATTGTACTCTGTGTTCTTTATGTCCCGTGTATGTGTTGTTTAAAGTGTCATTAGTGTGAAAAGTGGTACAGATCTTCAACATATTAAGTGAAATGGTGTGTCTGTGTTTGTCTGCGTGCGTGACTGATAGTTTTAGCGTGGTTGTTAGGTGTTTTAATATGTGTTATTGTTGTGAGAGTTACTTTTGTCAGAGTCCAGACTGGGACTCGGTAGTTGTGTTTCAGTACCATTGTAATGTCTGTTCTTGTAGTCTGAAGTTTAACTAGTACTTGGACATACGTGTGGACCTACTTTAATTCATGTGGTACATGTGTTGTTTTATGCTGGCAGATGTGTTTCAAGGGTATCATGAAAGATTGTATCATTTTACTCATTGTTTTGATTAGATAAGTTAATTACCAGTGTGTGTCTTGAGCCATTATCTTGTTCTTGACAAGATTTGTGCTTATTTGTGTATCAGTTTTGCAATGTTTTTCTAAAAAAAAAAAAAACTCAGAGGAAAAAGTGTGCTAATGACTGTACTTCATGTATGGTATGGAAATACGTTAATGTATATTCGTTGGAGTAAAATACATCTTGAAAATACGAATCATACTTTGTTAAATAGTCAACTTCCCGTTCTTCAACATATCAATATATTTTTACTTAAAAAACTCGTTGTCTGAGCATGGTCCCCCCCAAAAAAAATCATAGAATGCTCAAATTCGCTCTACACGAATACACTGTTTTCAAAATTACAGCAAAAACAAACAAACAAACAAAGAACTCGTCCACTCAGGGACGGAGGAGGGAGGGGAAGTTAAGTGGTATTGAAACATTTACCAAACTGCAACCAGCCGGGATTAGATCCTGCGACACATTCTCCCGCCTCAACAGATAGAACAACGTTCATATCGCCTTAACCACTTAATCAGCAGGATCTAATCCCAGCTGGCTGCAGTTTGGTAAATGTTTGAGTACCACTTGTTTCATGGTTTCATTACTATATAAACTGCTTGTGGAGGATGGTATTCAAACGGGAGGTGGTTGAAATTAGCCTTGAGCTTACCACTACCACAAATGTCCTCGGATCACGAACAACACCTAACTCTGCTGGGTGCATGGTCTTTGAAGGATCTCTGGTTAAGTGGTTAAGGCGATGTGAACGTTGTTCTGTCTGTCTTTCTGTCTTTTTGTCTGTCTGTCTGTCTGTCTGTCTGTCTGTCTGTCTGTCTGTCTCTCTGTCTGTCTCTCTCTCTCTCTCTCTCTCTCTCTCTCTCTCTCTCTCTCTCTCTCTCTCTATATATATATATATATATATATATATATATATATATATATATATATATATATATATATTATGTGGAGAGAGAGAGAGAGAGAGAGAGAGAGAGAGGAAGAGAGGGAGGAGGAGAAGAGAGAAGAGAGAGAGAGAGAGAGAGAGAGTCGCAGTCAGCAGGACTCGATACTGCTACTGAGACAGCTGGTGAGCTGTATATGGTGTACCTCTGTTTACCCCTATTTCAGACAGGCACTTTCGAAAGATTGAAAAAAAATTGCTGAATGAAGTGAACTGGGTCATTCCTGTTATCTTCCTTTATGACTAAAATACTAAATAAGAGGAAAGAACCTGAGGTCCCAAACAGCACTGATGGTGCCACTGAAAGAAATGTTCTAGTGGTAATACGGACGATGACAAAATTTTTAGCCACTCACCAGAAAAATCGTATATTTGTCTTTTTTAAACATTTTAACATTGACTTTCCTTCGAAAATGTTGGATGAATAATACATTTATCGTGGAAAACAGTTTACTTGAATGTATTCCCACACAAGTAAAACGTAGTAACACTGAGGTGGTGTTGCTGAGACCTCATCAGTGTTGCTGAGACCACATCAGTGTTGTCCTGGAACTGAGAGTGGAAGGTTGTGTGCAGCGTTTCAGTCGCTGAAGTGAACATTAAACACTTTAAAACGGTATATTTATACGTGTATATTGATTTGTGTTAACATTTGTTTAAATGTGTTTTGGCAAGTAACTGTGGTTAATTTTAATTCATATTTTCGCCAAAATGGGTAAAACAAAAGATATATCACGGAATTATGTTATTGAGAGAAACGGGTCATTCTGAAAAGGTCAAAATTTCAAGGAGTACTGTTGACAGGTTGGCCTTAATTATTAACGATGGAGGAAATAATCTCAGCTTCACTACAAAGCTGCTAAGAAAGGTATGATGATTGAGACACTTATGCAACACTTGGGTATCTTTATCGAGGAAACGTTTCGCCACACAGTGGCTTCATCAGTCCAATACAAAGCAGAAAGGTGTAAGCAGAGGAGTTTGAGGTAATCATTTATCACAAGAAAAGTATAACAACTCCCAGGGCAGACAGACTTACTGAAAAGAAGTTGCTTACGTAGATTACCAATGGAGCAACTTAAACACCAGCTGAATATCGAGAATACTCATGTTACAACGAGAACCCTGAGAAGACGCGCATGTGACTTGTGACTAAAAACTTGTTGCCCACTTAAGATATCTAAGTTGACCCCTACGGCGATTGAAAACCATTTAAAATAGGCAATGAAGTACTATAAATTAATTGAAGATGAATGGAAATCGTTAAGTGAAAATTTGAATGTTCAACAAAAATTGTGTGGCAGACGTCAACATTTTTCATACCTAGTAATTTCTGTATTACTTTCTTTGCAGGTTTGTTTCAGTGATGAATCTGTATTTTAAGGAATGTATAAGAAGTCGTGTCACTGAGGAATTCCATCCTGAATGTGTGGCAAGCACCACTAAACATCCAACACCTGTGATGGTCTGGTTCGTAATTACTAGTAAAGATACAGGTAGGCTGTGTATTGTTGAAGGTACCATGTGACAGGATCAATATAGAAGTTTTAGAAGCTAGACTCTTCCCTCAGATACGTGACTGATTTCAAGGTGAAGAATTATTCCATTATATGGAGAATAGAGCACCATGACACAGCAAAATCTGTTAACTCGTTTCTGGATTCAAGATTCCTCTTCTTGATTGGCCAGGTAATTCACCTGATTTGAATACAATAGAGAATTTATGGACATAGTTAAAAATAAAAGTTGAGTCTATCACAACCAAAACAGAGTTGTCAGAAAGACTAACATGGGTATGGAACCATGACGTGCAAACCCACTGCTGTACCTCCTTAGAAAGAATGCCTTGACATATCGCGCTTCTAATTAAGACTAAAGGTGGACCCACTAAGTATTAATGCGTGAAATATATGTTCAATATATTCAATAACTGTATTTTTCATCCAACATTTTTGAAGGAAAGTCGATGTTAAATCCTTAAAACCGACAAATATTAAATTTTTCTTGCGTGGCTCTAATATTTTGGCCACCCTCTGTATACTGAAGCAAGCTTATGTAAATCTTTACACAGAAGCCCTCCAAACATTCTTTGTTTCTTATTAGCACTAGTCCAAATGGATCGTGTAAATTGATGTAGGGAGTTGCTCACAAGGATGGGTTATCACCTAGAAGTTAGAGAACAATAATGCGTCAAGAACGTCAGCAAAATTTCGTTTATTTGAAACAGAAGGAGACTGACACCAGTCGATCCACCAACAGCCACATCTCTATGGTAAATCCAGCATAATCAGCAGACTCCTGGATATCACAACTGGAGCTACAAGTACCTCCAGAAGAAAGCATCACTATCTGAGGCAAACTAAAGCTTTCCTAACGAACTATTGTCATACCTTGAGTCAATATGTGCTGGATTGCAGTAAAAAAAAAAACATGAATTCAACAAAACTCTCATATGTTCAAAAAAATGTTATAGTAAGTTATCGACTTTTACAAATTACCAGATATTCTGGAAAATTATCTTGCCTTTGTTGTAAATAACTCTTAACTAGTTACATCTGTTTAATTTCAATCATACTTTGATAAATATTGGTTAATATTAATAACTCGTAACCGCATATACAAGTAAACTTCAAAGAACAGGTAATGCTTTTGCCACTGAATTTCTGCTTATATAAGCAATTCATTATTATTTTCGACAGATCATTATTCTGCAACGCTTCATTACCACTGCAGTTTGCATAGCTATCAAAACCCTGTTGCATAGTTCCTGGACCCATTATGTGCTTCTGAAATTTGTTTTTATCACTGCCAAGTGGATGCTATAAGGAGCATAATAAAGCTATTGAAGTAACTGGGTGATTCAAGACGAATTAGTAAGGTTATCTTATCCCTACGGCCCTTATTAGCAGACAGAAAATAAATATCTAGAGGTTAATTGCCTGTTGTGGATGGCATCCAAGACAGGACTGTTGTTGATGGCATCCAAGACAGGACTGTTGTGGATGGCATCCAAGACAGGACTGTTGTGGATGACGTCCAAGGCAGGACTGTTGTGCATGGCATCCAAGACAGGACTGTTGTGGATGGCATCCAAGACAGGACTGTTGTGGATGACATCCAAGGGAGGACTGGATATATAAGCAAAATTACTTACACTATTCCCATAGCAACAATAAAGGTACAAGTAGTGCTGGACTGAGGATCTTTTGGGCCCAGGAGCTGACAATTTTTAGAGCTTACACTAATATCCGCTAAATTCAATACATATTCAAATTTGGATATACATCATAAAGAGGTAAATATTTTTGTGTGCTAATATATGGAAGGAACCACCTCTATAATTTTAACTTACAATCTAATGTTTTGCCTTTATCAGAGTCTTCATCAATATATTTCATCATCATTATCATCATCTACTGCTTCTTCTGTTTCGAGGCAGTAACAGCTCACAGTCAGTAGCCTCTTCATTGTATAAGGTTTACCACAGAGTGAGAGTCACGATGGTCTGTGTTGTGAAACAGGCAGGCTGCCTCAGCATGACAGGCTGCCTCAGCAAGACAGGCTGCCTCAGCAAGACAGGCTGCCTCAGCATGACAGGCTGCCTCACTATGACCGCCTAAACGTAATTTTGAACATGGCCTCCCAATACTGATGAGAATTCTCACTGTTCCCATACCAGAGCTCCACTATTGGAAAGTTGGAAAAGTCAAACCGTGCAATAAATTGAATATTTTTTCTTCAATTGAGGCTATAGTTTTCAATGTTCTGCAAGCCTTGTGGGAGAGAGAGAGAGAGAGAGAGAGAGAGAAAGAGAGAGAGAGAGGGAGGGAGAGATAGAGGGAGCGAACGTCTGTACTCTGCTATAAGTTACATCAATCACAAAGTTTACAGCTATATCAGCCTGGATAAAACAATGGCAGGCAACATTTGTTCTAGAGAAAGCACAAATGATGATGGTCTCCAGCATTACCATTATGGTAATGCTGGAGCAGCGGTAAGAATGAATGGGAGAGTTGGTACCCGGCGATAAAGTTGATATCCTTAAGGTGAAATTTGATTTTAATATATATTGATTGTGAAGAACCACATACTAAATCTCGCAATCAAGGCCGCTAGCAAGCTAAGATAATTTAGATGTATTTCATATCTGCTCGACAGAAGAGGCTGCAAGACTCTGTACGAGGCTGCAAGACTCTGTACGAGGCTGCAAGACTCTGTACGAGGCTGCAAGACTCTACGAGGCTGCAAGACTCTACGAGGCTGCAAGACTCTGTACGAGGCTGCAAGACTCTACGAGGCTGCAAGACTCTGTACGAGGCTGCAAGACTCTACGAGGCTGCAAGACTCTACGAGGCTGCAAGACTCTGTACGAGGCTGCAAGACTCTGTACGAGGCTGCAAGACTCTGTACGAGGCTGCAAGACTCTACGAGGCTGCAAGACTCTACGAGGCTGCAAGACTCTGTACGAGGCTGCAAGACTCTACGAGGCTGCAAGACTCTGTACGAGGCTGCAAGACTCTACGAGGCTGCAAGACTCTACGAGGCTGCAAGACTCTGTACGAGGCTGCAAGACTCTACGAGGCGCAAGTACGCTCACAACTTGAGTATGGTCCACTTTTTAGATTATCTCCCCCCCTCCCCCACCTTCCCCTTCGTTTCATCTACGATTTCTTGACAGAATAGAGAACAGAGGAAGAAGACTCTTCTTTCTTCTGGACCCGACCTTGACAGCTATGGTATTTCAACAGACCTTCAACACGGGAGGGATGTGGGTGGCCTTACTGAGATGTACAAGGCCATCTCTCTCTCATTTTATATATATATATATATATATATATATATATATATATATATATATATATATATATATATATATATATATATATATTTATTAACACATCGGCCGATTCCCACCAAGGCAGGGTGGCCGAAAAGAAAAATTTTCATCATCATTCACTCCATCACTGTCTTGCGAGGGGAGCTTTACACTACAGTTATAAAACTTCAACATTAACACCACTCCAACAGCACGTCAAGTATTAAAACCATTTGTCTCCATTCACTCCTATCAAATAAACCTCAAGCATGCTTGCTGGAAATCCAAGCCCCTCCACACAAAACTTTTTCCCCTCCCTCCAACCTTTCCTAGGCCGACCCCTACTCCCACCTTCCTCACTACAGATTTATACACTTTCGAAGTCATTCATGTCTCGTTCCATTCTCTCTACATGTCCAAACCACCTCAACAACCCCCCTCCTCACTTTGATCATCTCATAAATTAATATCACCACACATTGACCTCAGACATGATATCTCCACTGCCTCCAGCCTTCTCCTCGTTGCAACATTCATCACCCATGCTTACACCCATATAAGAGTGTTGGTATAACTATACTCTCATACATTCCCTTTACTTCCATGGACAAGGTTCTTTGTCTCCACAGACTCCGAAGTGCCCACTCACCCTTTTCCCTCATCAATTCTATGATTCACCTCATCCTTCATAGACCCATCTGCTGACATGTCCACTCCCAAATATCTGAATACATTCACCTCCTCCATACTCTCTCCCTCCAATCTAATATCCAACCCTTTCGTCACCTAATCTTTTTGTTATCCTCATCACCTTACTCTTTCCTATATTCACTTTCAATTTTCTTCTTTTACACACCCTACCAAATTCATCCACCAACCTCTGCACTTCTCTTCAGAATCTCCCAAAAGCACAGTGTCATCAGCAAAAGCAACTGTGACAACTCCCACTTTGTATTTGATTCTTTATCTTTTAAGCCTAACACCTCTTGCCAAGACCCTCACATTCACTTCTCTTACAACCCCATCTGTAAATATATTGAACAACCAGGTGACATCAACATCCTTGTCTAAGGCCCACTTTTACTGGGAAATAGTCCCCTTCCCTCCTACACACTCTAACCTGAGCCTCACTATCCTCATAAAAACTCTTCACTGCTTTCAGTAACCTTCCTCCTATTCCATACACCTGCAACATCTGCCACATTGCCCCCTATCTACCCTATCATACGCCTTTTCCAAATCCATAAATGCCACAAAAACATCTTTACCCTTATCCAAATACTGTTCACCTATATGTTTCACTGTAAACACTTGGTCTACACACCCCTACCCTTCCTAAAGCCCCTTGTTCATCTGCTATCCTGCTTTCTGTTTACTCTTAATTCTTTCAATAATAACTCTACCATACACTTTACCAGGTACACTCAACAGACTTATTCCCCTATAATTTTTGCACTCTCTTTTGTCCCCTTTGCCTTTATACAAAGGAACAATACACGCTCTCTGCCAATCCCTAGGTACCTTACCCTCTTCCATACATTTATTAAATAATAGCACCAACCACTCCAAAACTATATCCCCACCTGCTTTTAACATTTCTATCTTTATCCCATCAATTCCCCGCTGCCTTACCCCTTTCATTCTACCACTGCCTCACGAACTTCCCTACACTCACAACTGGCTCTTCCACACTCCTACAAGATGTTATTCCTCCTTGCCCTACACACGAAATCACAGCTTCCCTGTCTTCATCAACATTTAACAATCCTCAAAATATTCTCTCCATCTTCCCGATACCTCTAACTCTCCATTTAATAACTCTCCTCTCCTATTTTTAACTGTCAAATCCATTTTTCTCTAGGCTTCCTCAACTTATTAATCTCATTCCAAAACTTTTTCTTATTTTCAACAAAATTTGCTGATAACATCTCACCCACTCTCTCATCTGCTCTCTTTTACATTGCTTCACCACTCTTTTAACCTCTCTTTTTCTCTCCATATACTCTTCCCTCCTTGCATCACTTCTACTTTGTAAAAACCTCTCATATGCTAACTTTTCTCCCTTACTACTCTCTTTACATCATCATTCCACCAATCGCTCCTCTTCCCTCCCGCACCCACTCGCCTGTAACCACAAACTTCTGCTGAACACTCTAACACTACATTTTTAAATCTACCCCATACATTTTCGACCCAATTGCCTACACTCTCACTAGCCCATCTATCCTCCAATAGTTGTTTATATCTTACCCTAACTGCCTCCTCTTTTAGTTTATAAACCTTCACCTCTCTTTTACTTACTGATTCTATTTTCCTTGTATCCCATCTACCTTTTACTCCCACTGTAGCTATAACTAAAAAGTGATCTGATATATCTGTAGCCCCTCTATAAACATGTACATCCTGAAGTCTACTCAACAGTCTTTTATCTATCAATACATAGTCCAACAAACTACTGTCATTACGCCCTACATCATATCTTGTATACTTATTTATCCTCTTTTTCTTAAAATATGTATTACCTATAACTAAACCCCTTTCTATACAAAGTTCAATCAAAGGGCTCCCATTATCATTTACACCTGGCACCCCAAACTTACCTACTACACCCTCTCTGCATGTTTCTCCCACTTTAGCATTTAGGTCCCCTACCACAATTACTCTCTCATTTGGTTCAAAAGTTCCTATACATTCGCTTAACATCTCCCAAAATCTCTCTCTCCTCTACACTCCTCTCTTCTCCAGGTGCATACACGCTTATTATGACCCACTTTTCGCATCCGACCCTTATTTTAATCCACATAATCCTTGAATTTACACATTTATATTCCCTCTTTTCCTTCCATAACTGATCCTTCAACATTATTGCTACCCCTTCCTTAGCTCTAACTCTCTCAGATACTCCTGACTTAATCCCATTTATTTCTCCCCACTGAAACTCGCCTACCCCCTTCAGCTTTGTTTCGCTTAGGGCCAGGACATCCAACTTCTTTTCATTCATAACATCGGCAATCATCTCTTTCTTATCATCCGCACTACATCCACGCACATTCAGACAACCCAATTTTATAAAGTTTTTCTTCTTCTCGTTTTTAGTAGATTTGTACAGGGAAGGGGTTACTAGCCCATTGCTCCCGGCATCTTAGTCGCCTCATACGACACGCATGGCTTACGGAGGAAAGATTTTTTTCCACTTCCCATGGACAATAGAGAAAATAAAAGGAACAAGAGCTATTAAGAAAAAGAAGAAAAACCTAGATGTGGGTATGTATATATATGCATGTGTATGCCAGTGTAGTGTGACCTAAAGTGTAAGTAGAAGTAGCTAGATATACCTGTTATCCAGCGTGTTTATGAGACAGAAAAAAGACACCAGCAATCCTACCATCATGTAAAACAGTTTCAGGTTTCTGTTTCACAGTCACCTGGCAGGACGGTAGTACCTCCCTGGGTGGTTGCTGTCTACCAATCTACTACTACTTGTATTAAGTTATTCAATAATATTCGGAAGAATCCTTGATTTTATCACATTGTAGAAGACAACTTCATGTGCTGACTTAAGGTATTATAAGGATCGCTACATAGTTTTATATATGTGATAACTGGGTGATTGTTCTACTGGTTTTAACCCTTAATTGACTACACTACAATCATCCATTCCACGCCCAGCCTTGGTTGTGTGCGGGTGTGCTGGTGGTGCTCCCTGGTGGCAGCTGGAGGCAACGTCATTTTCAAACGATGGACGTCGGTTACAGGAGGAGAGTGAACACGGTCTGTGTTTACTTGGTCCAGGGTGCCATATATCCGTCTAATGCAGAGGTTCTACTGCCTGCAATAATACGAGACACTTTTGGATTATCGCATGAGGAGATTTATGGCATATCATTAAACGGATCAAGGTGAATCTTCATCAAATTAGCTTGCACTGCAGCTTATCAACGAGTCGTCGATGCATACCAGGAGAAAAAGTTAGTGGTACATCAAGGCCTAGAGGTATGTTTGAAAGATGTTTCTGCCACTTTTAAGTGGATTAAGGTGCATAATGTGCCCTTTGAATCCGGACAACAGGATATTAAAGATGTATTTAAGAGTTATGGCATAATACATGCTGTAAACATAGGACGCTGGGCGCAGGGGCTATATGCTGGCGCTTTAGAGGGAACATACTCCATCAAAATTTCCTTGAGGAAACTTATTCCCTCTTATGTACTTATGGAGAATTTTCGCACACAGGTGTACGTCACATACCCAGGGCAGGTGAGGACATGTCGACTGTGTGGAAAGCCGGGTCACTTGGCTGCTGAGTGTAGCCAAAGGAGAGAGGATTGGCGTCGAGGTGGAGCAGAGCAGAGACAGAGAATCGAAGTAAGGAATGTAACGAAGGATGGAACAGAAGGAGGCATGGAGTGTGCGGCGATGCATGGAGAAGAGAAGACATCATGGAGCGTGGAGGTGGACAGAGCGGAGATGGAGGAACAAAGAATGAGTGGGAGGAGCATGGAGGAGGAGGTGTCAGAAGGGGAAAAGACTGGGCCAGACACGGAAGAGGAAGGTATAACTGGTCAGGAGGCTGAGATTTTGAGGGATCTCAATGAGATTCTTGAAGGTGAAGAGCTGACATTGGAGGGGTCAACCAGTGAGGTGTGTGGCATTGGGGTTCTGGAGCAGAACCAGGAACAGGTGGGTGGAGGTGAGGCAGCAGGAGAGGGGTGTGGTAAAGCTGTGTTGGATGTCATACAGGTGGAGGTGGAGGTGCACAATGAGCAGGTAAATGAGGACCAGAGAGACAGGGGAGATTCTAGGAAGAGAACTGGTGAGGAGGCTGGTAATGATGTCCTCACACCAGCACAGAGACCTGGTAAGAAAATTTGGTCTGAAGTTGTAGTTGGACAACAGACAAGAGCTAGAGGTAGTGGGGGTGATAAGGGTAAAGGGGGATGGGAGGTGACAGGAAGGGTGGGAGAGGGGGGTCACAGGTATAACTTTGGAGAGAAAACAACCGAAACCAAAAGGGAAACCTCAACCATTACCTTCCGGTGTTTAAGTATTAACGTGAATGGCCTTAAAAATGAGGCCAAGCGAAAGTGGGTAGAAGTGACATTGATTAGGTACAGGGTAGATGTAGTGTTTTTTCAAGAGCACAATTATAGGTGTGGGTGGGATTTAAAGTTGAAAGGATATCAGTGTTTTGTGGGAGGTTCTGAGTTGTTCAAGGGGGTGTGGTTGTGGTATTAGGGACACGTGCCCATTTGTATTGCAGTCATGGGAAGAGGGAGGGGGGAGAGTGGTGAGGGTTGATGGTCTATGGGGGGAGGTCCAGGTTAGTTTTATTGGAGTGTATATGCCGGCAATTTCAAATAATAGGGTCAAGGAACAATTCGTGAGGGATGAATTAATTTATGCTTTCAGGGGTCTGCCGCAGGTGGTCATCATTGCGGGAGACTGGAACAGCGTTATTAGGGTAAGGGACGTGGAGCCGAGAGGAACAGGTAGTGTTTTGAGGATCTTACTGGAAGTTTTGGATGCGGTGGGGGTTGTCGATGCGGTGGGAGGACGGGGCGAGCCTGTAGAATTCACTTTTTTTAGGGGCAATTATGCGGCTAGATTGGATAGGATTTATGTTTCGAGAGCGGTAGGGGTGGAGAAAGTGGAATGTTTGGATGTAGGTTTTTCAGATCACAAGGGTGTGTTGATGCAAGCGGGTTGGGAGGGGGCTGTGAGGGTATACTCGAGTTATTGGAAACTTAATGTGGCAATGTTTAATAGGGTAGAGGGGATGGTGGATTTTGAGGGATGGTGGGAGGGTCTGTGGAGGGGGGGGAGGGGTGTAGTACATGCGGCGAGGTGGTGGAATGAGTGTGGGAAGAAGGGGATAAAGGAGTACTTTGAGAAGGTGGGAAGGGAGGATGCTCGATATAGGTATGGTTATCAGAGGTATTTAGAGGGTTTATTGAGGGATAGTTATGGTGGGGAAAGCAGGGGAAGGCATGCAGAGAGTGTTGAGGGAGTAAGAAGGGCTCTGAAAGACATTCAGTATGAGAGGTTTCACGCTTTACGGGTACGAAGTGGGATGGAGGAGGTGTTAAGGGGGGATAAGGCGTCTGCGGTGGTGTTGAGGCAATTTCAGAAGCGTAGACAGGGTATGTTGCTGACATCTGTAGAGGTGGAAGAGGAGATGGGGGGGTATGAGGTGGGAAGAGTTGCAACTACAGAGGGATGACTGGTTATGCGAGTGTTGGTTTGGTAGGAAGTTTGCAGAGGAGGAAAGGGATGAGAGGGCTTGTATCCAATTATTAGGGGGAATTAATAGAAGGTTGAATGAGGATGATAGGAAGGCAATAGAGGGGGACATAACGGAAGAGGAAGTTTGGGAGGCGGTAAAAGGGTTAAGGGCTGGAAAATCGCCAGGTATAGATGGATTACCGGGGGAAGTATACATGCAATACTGGCAGGTGCTGAGAGGGGTGTTAGTTAGGGTCTTCAATGACATGAGGGAGACAGGAGTAATGGAGAAGTCAGTTAGGACAGGAGTTGTAGTGTTAGTGCCTAAATGTAAAACACCAAAGGGGTTTAAGGACTATAGGACTATTGCGCTCATGTGTACTGACTATAAGATTTTTCCAAAGATTTTGGCTAATAGAATCAAAAGAGGTTTAGGGAATATGTTGCACGAGGAACAATTTGGGATACCAGGGAGAAGTTTTAGGAACGGTCACAGTAGAATAAAAGAGTTTATTGAAGTTAATCAAGGGGTGGGAGTGTTGGGGCTGGATTGGCAGATGGCTTATGACAGGGTGAATAGACGGGTGCTGTTAGATATCTTAGAAAGGCTAGGTTTTGGAGAAGAAATTGTAGGATGGGTAAGAACTTTATATGCAGAGGCGTTAATGAGGATACAAATAAATGGGATGGTTGGGTGGGCGGTGAACATGGGAAGGGGACTGAGACAGGGATGTCCTCTGTCACAGATCCTCTTTGCTTGTTTCCAAGATCCTTTTTATAGGGTAGTAGATGAGGGTTTAAGGGTAGAAGGGGACATAGGGGAGGATAGGGCAGGGATAGTAGGTTATGTAGATGACACTACGTTGTTAATAAAGACAGAGGAGAGTTTGAGTTGGGTTAGAGGTTGGGTGGAGCTTTTTGGTCAGGCAACAGGAATGAGGGTTAATAGAAGTAAATCACACCTATTAGAGGTAGGTAGTTGGAGTGGGGGAACATTGGGTTTAAGGGAGGGTTGGCAATGTGTAGAAGCTTTAAAATCTTGGGATAGTGTTTTGTAGTGATGGCAGGGTAGCAAGAGAGAAGAATTGGGGAAGTGGTGGATTCAGCTTTGAAGCGAATGAGGGGCTGGGGAGTTGGGGACATAACACTGTTGCAAAGGGTGGTGGTAATTAATGTTTTAATGTTTAGTAAATTGTGGTTTAGAGCAGCGGTTTATCCATTATTAGATGCTGATGTGAAAAGGCTACAAAAGGGAGTGCTTAGATTTATTTGGGGGAATGGAAGGCATTGGTTGAGTAGGGAGGTGGTGGAGACAAGTGTTAAAAATGGAGGGATGGGTTTGATTCCGTTGAGGAGAAGGTTGAAAAGTGTGTTTGTAAAGCAGGAATTTATGATGAAGGGGGAGCTGAGGGGTAGAAGGGTGGGTGCAGTAATGTGTGAGGTTAGGAAATGGTGGGGGGGTAGGGAGCTTAGGGAGTGTGAAGCGGTGTTACGGTACTACTTGTGTTGAGGGATCCGGGGAGTGTGAGAGTAAGCAGATTGGATAGGGCAAGTGTGAGGGAGAAGATAGTAAGGGAGTTGAGGTGTATCCGTTGTATAATTGGAAGAGTATTTGGGGTTGGTTAAAAAAGGTGAAGGTGAGGCCTAGGGTGAGAGAAACAGGTTACAGATTCTTAAATGGGATACTGGCGGCGAAAGCTCAGTTGTTCGAGATGGGAGTCACAGGGGATGGGTCTTGTGATAGGTGTGGTGAATGGGAAACGGCGTTTCACGTGGTATATTTTTGTGAGGGGAGGGGCGAGTGAGGGTTTGGATTGGGGGTGTTGGGATTGATTGGGGGGAGGTTTTCAGTGTTAAAGGCACTTTGTTTGGACTTTGGGGTGTGTGGGGAGGAAGTGCATAGAGCTTTGGTTTATATAATGTTAGAGTTCGTGTTTTTGTCATGGAGTATGAGGGGTTCAAATAGCGAGGTTTTAATTCATGCTTTGGCTGCGGGATTTATAGAACAAAATGTAGGAATAGGGAGGTTTATGGCAGGGTTTGGGTTTCTAAATTTCCGGCTGCATATAGGGTTTTGACAATGCAACAGTTGTTAGGAGTGGAGAGGGGGGGTGTTTAGGGCTTGTTCCAAGTATAAGGGGTTTTGGTGTGGTTGCGGGGGGGGGGGTGTTGGCGGGTGAGGAGTTTTTTGTTTTAAAGTGGGGGTGTTGAAGTATGAGTGGGTGAGGGGTGAGGGTTTAGTTTCAGGGTGTATGAGGTGTGAGTGAGGTTGGTGGGGAGGTGTAGGGTAAGGGGTTTCGTGTATCGGGTGAGGTTGGTTTTGGTTTCGGTTGTTAAGTGCAGGCCTTTTATTGGGGTGTTTAAAAAAAAAAATTGATGTATTGAATCTTATATATGTCAAGAGTGATGGGTATATGTTTGTAACACATGGGTAGCATGTTGCAAGGTTGGTTATTTGTGTTAGCAAAAACATGAAGGTCACTGACCATATTAATTGTTTCATTGGGTATAGACTGTAAACTGTGGTCTTGGGAGGTGATTATATTCATAATTTATAACAGAGTACAATTGGGGTAATTGTTTCGGTACTATCCAGTTTTAAGTTTGGCAGTATAGCTGAGCCTTGTTAATGTATATTTGGTGTATGTGATTTGATGTTCAAATCTTGTAGTCGAAATATGACTTCAAATGATTTATATGATATTTGTAATGTGACATTTTAGAGATGTAAGCCTTCTACTTGACAGGAGGAGGTTTGTTTCGAGATATAAAGTTTTTTAGTCAAATGGTTGCAAGTAAGTTGAATAAGAAATTGATGTTGTATTGTACTTGGGTACTTAGGATACCTCAATATTTTTCGTGTAAGGAAGTTAAGGTATGGTGTAACAATTACGTTGCATTGATATGGGTATCATGTTTTTGAGATTGTGTGCTGTTCTTTGTTTTGGTGTGATGTTTTGACACTTATATGTAGTTATATAGTTATTGATGATTGATCTGTATATAGGATGATAAATGTCCGGCAGGATTTGATATATTTTGCATAATACGTACAGTTAGTCGGGAATAAGGAAAGGGGATAATCGTGTTTTGTACGTATTATTTTATGTAACTAGTTTGTTTAAGATTTTTTTCACGTATATGTTATGTACGTAATTTTAGTTTTGTGACCACTTGATTGTTAGGAATGTGTAAATATATTTGTATTATCTATTATCTTCTTGTGGGGAGTTATATAGGTTCTGTTGTAATAGTGTTTTCAGTAGATAACGTTAAAGCTTGGAAAAAAAAAAAAAATTATGTATAGAGGGGATAAGAAATGTGTGGTTGAGTTTCAAGGGTGGGTTGGGTTGGATGGAGTCAGTTTTGACATCAGTCAGTGTGGCTGTCATGAGGAATGGGTACATGTTATTATGGGAATTCCTTTTTGGTAGATGGGATTAGGGGATGGGGAAATGTATAATGTTTTGATTATTATATTTATCAAGTTAATGTGCTTATGATTATTAGCTTTGGTTACCTTGGTCTTCGGATACAAGTCTGTCTTCATGGATCTTATATAGTGAGGAATTATGTGTTAGTATATACGGTTGATAGTTGTATTTTGTGATAACCGTTTTGTAACAAAGTATCATTTTGTTTGTGTTTTGTATAATTTCTGTTTTAAATAAAAAAAAAAAAAAAAAAAAAAAAAACAATCATTATGGCTACGTGTAATCTGTTAATGATTCTTTAAAAAATAAAATAGGGTTTAAATTGAATAGTTTAATTTTAAAACCGGAAACAAGATGAACTCTCGGTATCTACACACTTAGATATATGTATTTCTTGGTGTATATAGGAATACAAAGGAAGAAGGAGCACTGAAGCAGGCTTGCTGGCCCAATCTAAGCAGGTCCACCTCATGTATTAGTCTAACCTATTTTTTAAGTTACTCAAGGTTTTGGCTTCAATAACACTACTCGGGAGTTTGCTCAACTCATTCACAACTCTATTACTAAACCAGTGTTTTTATATATCCTTTCTAAATCTAAATTTTCCAAACATGATTTCATTGCTGTGAGTTCTGTCTTGGTTACATATTTTTTGCATGTTATTTACATCCCTTTATTTATTCCTCTTTTCCACTTATACACCTCAATCGTATCCTCACTAATTCTACGTCCTTCTAGAGAGTGCAGATTCAGTGTCCTCACTATCCTCGTAGAAATGATTTTTGACACATGTAATCAACTTTATCATCCTTCTCTGTACGTTTTCCAGCGCATCTATATCCATTCTATAATATGGTGACCAGAACTGTCTAACATAATCTAAATGAGTCCTATCCTACGATATATAGAGTTGAAAAATTACCTCAGAACTCCTGTTATTTATTTTTCTGGATATGGAACCAAGAAGTCTTCTCGCTTTATTGCGAACACAGACGCACTGTTGTCTTGGTTTTAGATTACTACTAACCAGAACTCCTAAATCTTTTTCGCAATCAGAGTGAGTAAGATCGACATTATTTAGTTTATAAGGGTCATAGATATTTTGTTTTCCTAGTATTTGTTTATATTTTTTTTTTTTTACATTTTATTAGTTTCCAATAAATATACATTTATAAGTCAAACATGCAAAATACATGTTGCAAATTATACAACAGCAATTCTTTGGTTAAACAGTGAAAATATCGAAAATATCAGAAAACCTCAGAAAACTATGCCCTAAAACCCTTACCTCTACCACCAGTGAACTCTTGTCCCCTTTCCCCTAATAAATAAATACAGAGTCCACAAAACATAAACCCAAATAATGAAATACAGTCCACCATAACATATTCTCTATTCCTAAGGATATACAGTGATACTCATTGACGACTGCAAATAAATTTTACAGTTCACAAAAATTAAAATTACATTTAAAATTACATTTTACAATTACATTTTACAGTTCCGAAACGTTCAATAATTACATGTTACAAATTGCGCAACAGCAATTTCCTTTAATAAGCTATGCATATATCAGAAAAACATACCCCTAACCATTTATCTACAATTAGTGAACTCCTGTCCCCTTCCCCCTTATGTTTGATACAGAGTCCACAAAAACCAAACCCCAATAATGCCATAGCAAGTTCACAATAACATTAGCTCTAGTTCTAATGCTATGCTGTTAACTGCAATAAAATGTACAGTGTGCACTGATAACAAATAACAAAACCCCAAGAATGATACATAGTCCACAATAACCGTGACTAGTCCTAATACTATGCAGTGAATACTGCAAATAAAATGTACAGTGTGCACAGATAACAAATAACAAAAACCCAAAGAATGATACATAGTCCACAATAACCTTGACTAGTACTATGCAGTGAATACTGCATATA
>WNWK01028833.1:0-24978 GCA_009830355.1 Cherax destructor | reverse complement strand
GTCTGTGTGTGTGTGCTGTGTGTGTGTGTGTGTGTGTGTGTGTGTGTGTTGTGTGTGTGTGTGTGTGTGTGTGTGTGTGTGTGTGTGTGTGTGTGTGTGTGTGTGTGTGTGTGTGTTGTGTGTGTGTGTTGTGTGTGTGTGTGTTGTGTGTGTTGTGTGTGTGTGTGTGTGTTGTGTGTATGTGTTGTGTGTGTGTTGTGTGTGTGTGTCTGTGTGTGGTGTGTTGTGTGTGTTGTGTGTGTTGTGTGTGTGTGTGTGTGTGTGTGTGTGTGTGTGTTGTGTGTGTGTTGTGTGTGTGTGTGTGTGTGTTGTGTGTGTGTACTCACCTAGTTGTACTCACCTAGTTGTGGTTGCAGGGTCGAGTCAAAGCTCCTGGCCCCGCCTCTTCACTGGCCGCTACTGGGTCACTCTCCTGCGCCATGAGCTTTATCATACCTCTGCTTAAAGCTATGTATAGAGCCTGCCTCCACTACATCGCTTCCTAAACTATTCCACTTCCCGACAACTCTGTGACTGAAGAAATACTTCCTAACATCTCTGTGATTCATCTGAGTCTTCAACTTCCATCTGTGTCCCTTGTTGTTGTGTCCCATCTCTGGAACATTCTGTCTCTGTCCACTTTGTCAATTCCTCTCAGTATCTTATATGTTGTTATCATGTCTCCCTATCTCTCCTGTCCTCCAGTGTCGTCAGGTCGATTTCCTTAACCTCCCTCGTAGGACATACCCCTTAGCCCCGGGACTAGTCTTGTTGCAAACCTTTGCACTTTCTCGAGCTTCTTCACATGCTTGGCTAGGTGTGGTTCCAAACTGGTGCTGCATACTCCAATATGGGCCTAACGTACACAGTGTACAGGGTCCTGAACGATTCTTTATTAAGATGTCGGAATGCTGTTCTTAGGTTTGCTAGGCGCCCATATGCTGCAGCAGTTATTTGGTTGATGTGCGCCTCAGGAGATGTGTCTGGTGTTATACTCACCCCAAGATCTTTTCCTTGATTGAGGTTTGCAGTCTCTGGCCCCCTAGGCTGTACTCCGTCTGCGGTCTTCTTTGCCCTTCCCCAATCTTCATGACTTTGCACTTGGTGGGGTTGAACTCCAGGAGCCAGTTGCTGGACCAGGCTTGCAGGCTGTCCAGATCCCTTTGTAGTTCTGCCTGGTCCTCGTCCGATTGAATTCTTCTCATCAACTTCACATCATCTGCAAACAGGGACACTTCGAGTCTATTCCTTCCGTCATGTCGTTCACAAATACCAGAAACAGCACTGGTCCCAGGACTGACCCCTGTGGAACCCCGCTCGTCACCGGCGCCCACTCTGACACCTCGCCACGTACCATGACTCGCTGCTGTCTCCCTGACAGGTATTCCCTGATCCAATGTAGTGCCTTCCCTGTTACCCTGCCTGGTCCTCCAGCTTCTGCACT
This sequence comes from Cherax destructor, assembly GCA_009830355.1. Classification (NCBI taxonomy): domain Eukaryota; kingdom Metazoa; phylum Arthropoda; class Malacostraca; order Decapoda; family Parastacidae; genus Cherax; species Cherax destructor. The sequence continues at coordinate 23,555 of WNWK01028833.1, read as the reverse complement.
AATCTCTTGTGTGGAACTGTGTCAAACGCCTTCTTACAATCCAAGAATATGCAATCTACCCACCCCTCTCTCTTGCCTTATCGCTGTCACCCTGTCGTAGAACTCCAGTAGGTTTGTGACACAGGATTTCCCGTCCCTGAAACCGTGTTGGCCGTCGTTGATAAGCTCATTCCTTTCTAGGTGCTCAACCACCCTTCTCCTGACTATCTTTCCATGACCTTGCATACAATACATGTCAGTGACACTGGTCTGTAGTTTAGTGATACGTTCCTGTCTCCTTTTTAAAAATTGGAACTACATTTGCTGTCTTCCAAACCTCAGGTAGTTGCCCTGTTTCGATAGATGTGTTGAAGATCGTTGTTAGGGTACACATAGCTCCTCTGCTCCCTCTCTCAGGACCCATGGAGAGATGTTATCTGGCCCCATCGCCTTTGAAGTATCTAGCTCGCTTAGTAGCCTCTTCACTTCCTCCTCATTTGTGTGTATTGTGTCCAGCACTTGATGGTGTACCCTACCTCTCCTCCTTTCTGGAGGCCCTTCTATCTCCTCTGTGAACACCTCTTTGAATCTCATGTTGAGCTCCTCACACACTTCCCGGTCATTTCTTGTGACCCCCCCTCCTACCTTCCTCAGCCTGATCACCTGGTCCTTGACTGTTGTTCTCCTCCTGATGTGGCTGTACAGCAGCTTTGGGTCAGATTTGGCTTTTGCTGCTATGTCATTCTCGTACTGTCTTTGGGCCTCCCTTCTGATCTGTGCATATTCATTTCTGGCTCTACGACTGCTCTCCCTTATTCTCCGGGTTCTTTGCCTTCTGTACCTCTTCCATTCCCTTGCACACTTGGTTTTGGCTTCCTGCACCTTTGGGTGAACCATGGGCTCATCCTGTCTTTTTCGCTTCTCCTGTTACCCTTGGGTATAAACCTCTCCTCAGCTTCCTTGCAAATTGTTGTCATATATTCCATCATCTCGTCTACTGACTTCCCTGCCATCTCTCTGTCCCACTGAACTCTGTGCAGGAAGTTCCTCATGCCCACATAGTCACCTTTCTTGTAGTTTGGCTTCATTTGTGCAGCCCTTCCTGCTTCCCCTCCACTTGTAACTCTACTATGTATTCGAAACTTAGAACCATATGATCACTGGCCCCAAGGGGGCTTTCATGTGTGATGTCCTCAATATCTGCACTACTCAGGGTGAATACTAGGTCCAGTCTCGCTGGTTCGTCATTTCCTCTCTCTCTGGTAGTGTCCCTTACGTGTTGGTACATGAGATTTTCCAGTACCACCTCCAGCATCTTAGCCCTCCACGTTTCCTGGCCCCCATGTGGCTCCAAGTTCTCCCAATCAATTTCCTTATGGTTGAAGTCTGTGTGTCTGTGTGTCTGTGTGTGTGTGTGTGTATGTGCGTGTCTATGTGTGTGCCTGTGTGTGTGCCTGTGTGTACTCACCTAATTGTACTCACCTAATTGTGGTTGCAGGGGTCGAGACTCAGCTCCTGGCCCCGCCTCTTCGCTGTCTGCTACTGGGTCTCTGCTCTCCCTGCTCTATGAGCTTTATCATACCTTGTCTTAAAACTATGTATGGTTCCTGCCTCCACTATATCTTTCTCTAGACTATTCCACTTCCTGACTACTCTGTGGCTGAAGAAATGCTTCCTAACATCCCTTTGACTCATCTGAGTCTTCAGCTTCCAGTTGTGTCCCCTTGTTTCTGTGTTCCCTCTGTGTGTGTGTGTGTGTGTGTGTGTGTGTGTGTGTGTGTGTGTGTTTGTGTGTGTGTGTGTGTGTCTGTAAGTTATGAATAACTTGAGTACTGAAACATTCACTGTACCGCGACAGTAAAATCGCTCTTCTTTAAACTACTAAATTTTACAGGTTCAGATATTTAATCATATCTCATCACATGCCAGAGCCCAACCCCACCTGTATTGAGTATAATCTTCCCTTCCCTTTTCCCAGAATACGACCAACAACAGTCGGCTAAAACCCAGATACTTTTTGACTACTAAGTGAACAGGAGCAACAGGGGTAAGGAGACACGCTTCAGTGACTCCCTCCATCCGGAACTGAGCTCGGGTCCCTCGGCTGTAAGCCGAAGGAGCTACCACTTTGCTACGATCACTTGCATACTAAAGCCATTGTAAGGATTCGTTTCAACTTTGGTTATTGCTAGCATATTATCAGCACTACACAGACACTTCAAGCACTGCTGTCAGCACAACTCTTCCACCATCACTGCTGTCAGCACAACTCTTCCACCATCACTGCTGTCAGCACAACTCTTCCACCATCACTGCTGTCAGCACAACTCTTCCACCATCACTGCTGTCAGCACAACTCTTCCACCATCACTGCTGTCAGCACAACTCTTCCACCATCACTGCTGTCAGCACAACTCTTCCACCATCACTGCTGTCAGCACAACTCTTCCACCATCACTGCTGTCAGCACAACTCTTCCACCATCACTGCTGTCAGCACAACTCTTCCACCATCACTGCTGTCAGCACAACTCTTCCACCATCACTGCTGTCAGCACAACTCTTCCACCATCACTGCTGTCAGCACAATCTTCCACCATCACTGCTGTCAGCACAACTCTTCCATTATTGCTGTCAGCACAACTCTTCCACCATCACTGCTGTCAGCACAACTCTTCCACCATCACTGCTGTCAGCACAACTCTTCCACCATCACTGCTGTCAGCACAACTCTTCCACCATCACTGCTGTCAGCACAACTCTTCCACCATCACTGCTGTCAGCACAACTCTTCCACCATCACTGCTGTCAGCACAACTCTTCCACCATCACTGCTGTCAGCACAACTCTTCCACCATCACTGCTGTCAGCACAACTCTTCCATTATTGCTGTCAGCAAAACTCTTCCCTCATAGTAATTAAATCTACAGAAAGCATAATCTGTCTCCAACACAGATATTCTTTTTACTATCATCACAACAGTCTCAGGTTAATAACATGATACAAAGAAGAAACGTTATCTCTTAAATTAAAATAAATATATATGCTGAAACAACATAACCTTTCCCATTACATATTTACAGCTAACAATCTGTTGTTATTTAAAAAAAACAATCTAAACCTGTATCGAAATAAATAAAAAAAGGAATTGAGTATAAAAAGCAATCAAATCACCCAATAGAAACGAAGAGGAATATGAGGGACCTGGAAGTAACAATGTCTGCACATGTTATGTTCAAGGAACACACTAGTCTTACAAAGAAAGTGGTTCGCTGGCTAACAAGAAAAGTTCATACAAAAGATGCTAAACCAATGATCACAGTCTTTAAAGCATTTGATCTCTTTATTCAATGTAGAGTAAACTGCGAATCAGAATTTCCAGATAAGTTTTAATGCTAGTACAAATTCTAACACTTATACTACTGGAAACATTAAAAAATCCCTTACACTGTACTTCCCAGAGCGCAAGAAATACAAGTTTTAAAAGATTTGTCATAATTTACACGAGGAAGACGCTGGAGACTGCAAAATACGCCAAATAAAATGGAAAGGTACACTAAGACGTAACTCGATAAACATAAATGGTCCAAGGCTATACACTATTCTTCCATTCAATATACGCAAAATACCAACGGTTTCTCGCCTTCAAGAGGGACCCTGACAAGTTTATTAAGGAAGTTCCTGATCAACCAGACTGTGGTAGAAGTATTCGTGACATTTACGGATCACTTACATTGCGTAGGTCACTCAGCGCTCGTAGCCATAAAAATATACGCAACATACTAAAAACAAAAATAAATTAAAAAGTGAAAGCAACGAACACTAAACACAATACTATCATAAGTCAGGTTATGCTGCTTGCATCGGCCTGATCAACACCCCTCACTGATCATGCTGTCAGGAGGAGGGTCTGGGAACGGGTCGCAGGGATGATCCAGCAACCGTCAGGTGCACACCTGGCGTCTCAAGTAAAGTAACAGTTCACGCATTAATTAAACAAAATGCGAGGCAGTTGCAGTCTCTGCAACAAAAATCTGAAGCACAAGCAATCTCCCTCATTAATTTCACGGTGACATACTGCCGCAGTACAATTATATAACTCAACATATTAGTATATACAAATACCAACACGGGATCCACAGGTAATTACATTCGGCAATTACACCAGGCAAAAATGTTCCTCCAGTAAATGAGAGTAAACTGCAGGTACGTTCATTCTGCTATTGTAAGGACGAGTTATGGACCAAGCTATTACATAGACAAGATCGGTCAGTGCTGAAGCCCTACTACCCTCGCCCTGTCACACCATCTGTACACCCCGGGAATACTCTTAAGAACGAAACGAGGCAATTAATTCGTTGTTAGCTCGTGTGAAAACCATGTATTCATTATGATTCTCTATGTCTCTATGTTTAGCTGTATAAATTATGATAATACATGTTCATGTTAAGGTATATAACGATAAAATAATTACTGTCGTGTGTGTATATATGTACCCACGAACGAGTGGTACTGACCAATAACACTGCGACTTGCCAGGGATTCGAACCCATGTTGTTTTGGCCCGCCTCATGGTGAGCGAAAACCACATGACGCTCAAACCCACAGGATTCTTGTAGGATTTGGTGGTCCTGTGGTTACAGCGTCATGTGGTTATATATATATATATATATATATATATATATATATATATATATATATATATATATATATATATATATATATATATATATATATATATATATATATATATATATATTATATATATATATTATATATATAGATGGGGTCCACCTCTGGTGGAAATTGTGGGATCCACAGCCTCGGAGAAGTGGATAAAAAGGCTTCAAGGAAGAATATTTAGATTTCTTTCTGAAGGCATTTGAATATTCCACTTCCCCTACCACCCCATCTTTTCATTGTGTATAAACTTTATTTCAAGACAAAATACATAATATATATATATATATATATATATATATATATATATATATATATATATATATATATATATATATATATATATATATATATATATATATATATATATATATATATATAAAAGTTTTGTAGTGAGATTAATAAGTTGAGGAAGCCTAGGGAACAAATGGATTTGACAGTTAAAAATAAGAGAGGAGAGTTATTAAATGGAGAGTTAGAGGTATCGGGAAGATGGAGGGAATATTTTGAGGAGTTGTTAAATGTTGATGAAGACAGGGAAGCTGTGATTTCGTGTATAGGGCAAGGAGGAATAACATCTTGTAGGAGTGTGGAAGAGCCAGTTGTGAGTGTGGGGGAAGTTCGTGAGGCAGTGGGTAGAATCACATCAGCTGGGATTGATGTGATAAAGATAGAAATGTTAAAAGCAGGTGGGGAATAGTTTTGGAGTGGTTGGTGCTATTATTTAATAAATGTATGGAAGAGGGTAAGGTACCTAGGGATTTAGAGAGCGTGTATTGTTCCTTTGTATAAAGGCAAAGGGGACAAAAGAGAGTGCAAAAATTATAGGGCAATAAGTCTGTTGAGTGTACCTGGTAAAGTGTATGGTAGAGTTATTATTGAAAGAATTAAGAGTAAGACAGAGAGCAGGATAGCAGATGAACAAGGGGGCTTTAGGAAAGATAGGGTGTGTAGACCAAGTGTTTACAGTGAAACATATAGGTGAACAGTATTTGGATAAGGTAAAGAGGTTTTTGTGGTATTTATGGATTTGGAAAAGGCGTATGATAGGTGGATAGGGGCAATGTGACAGATGTTGCAGGTGTATGGAACAGAAGGTAGGTTACTGAAAGCAGTGAAAAGTTTTTATGAGGATAGTGAGGCTCAGGTTAGTGGTGTGTAGGAGGGAGGGGACTATTTCCCAGTAAAAGTGGGCCTTAGACAAGGATGTGATGGCACCGTGGTTGTTCAATATATTTATAGATGGGGTTGTAAGAGAAGTGAATGCGAAGGTCTTGGCAAGAGGTGTGGGTTTAAAAGATAAAGAATCAAATACAAAGTGGGAGTTGTCACAGTTGCTTTTTGATGATGAAACTGTGCTTTTGGGAGATTCTGAAGAGAAGTTGCAGAGGTTGGTGGATGAATTTGGTAAGGTGTGTAAAAGAAGAAAATTGAAAGTGAATATAGGAAAGAGTAAGGTGATGAGGATAACAAAAGATTAGGTGACGAAAGATTGGGTATCAGATTGGAGGAGAGAGTATGGAGGAGGTGAATGTATTCAGATATTTGGGAGTGGACATGTCAGCAGATGGGTCTATGAAGGATGAGGTGAATCATAGAATTGATGAGGGGAAAAGGGTGAGTGGAGCACTTCGGAGTCTGTGGAGACAAAGAACTTTATCCATGGAAGTAAAGAGGGTAATGTATGAGAGTATAGTTATACCAACACTCTTATATGGGTGTGAAGGATGGGTGATGAATGTTGCAACGAGAAGAAGGCAGAAGGCAATGGAGATGTCATGTCTGAGGTCAAAGTGTGGTGTGAATATAATTCAGAGAATTCGGAGTTTGGAAATTAGGAGGAGGTGCGGGATTACCAAAACTATTATCCAGAGAGCTGAGGAGGGGTTGTTGAGGTGGTTCGGACATGTAGAGAGAATGGAACGAGACAGAATGACTTCGAGTGTATAAATCTGTAGTAGAGGGAAGGCGGGGTAGGGGTCGGCCTAGGAAAGGTTGGAGGGAGGGGGTAAAAGAGGTTTTGTGTGCGAGGGGCTTGGACTTCCAGAGCATGTGTGAGCGATTTGATAGGAGTGAATGGAGACAAATGGTTTTTAATACTTGACGTGCTGTTGGAGTGTGAGCAAAGTAACATTTATGAAGGGATTCAGGGAAACCGGCAGGCCGGACTTGAGTCCTGGAGATGGGAAGTACAGTGTCTGCACTCTGAAGGAGGGGTATTAATGTTGCAGTTTTATAACTGTAGTGTAAACGCACCTCTGGCAAGACAGTGATGGAGTGAATGATGATGAAAGTTTTTCTTTTCAGGCCACCCTGCCTTGGTGGGAATCGGCCGATGTGTATATATATATATATATATATATATATATATATATATATATATATATATATATATATATATATATATATATTATCACGAGCGAATGTAAAAAAATAATTAAGTGAACAAATTGAAATCTGCAGTGCTAATGTTAGAATCCCATCATGCTACTCACCACGCTAGAGGAGATCGTAAGGACTCCCCTAACCAGAAAATGTTATCTGGAGAGGTACACGATGATCACAACACCACTCGATCACTTGCTGATACACGACCCGATCCCACGACCCGACTAACATGAGAGCGCCAACGACCTTATTATGTGTATCAGAGAGCCAACAACCCCACTTTGTCGTTCTATAACCTAGGGAAATTTTTCGACTGCTTGTCACTGTACTGATAGATTATATTGTAACTTCAGCGAGGTGGCAGCAGGGCTGAGGCATGCACTCTCAATACGTGTACGAATCTTCAGCGTGGTTATCAGAAATACGTGGAAATCGGATCTGGAATTAAGGTTAGATATATAAAAAATATTTAGAAATATAATGCCAGACTTAAAACGAAAAATTCCGCAATGAATAATCTGAAATGAAACGTTGTACTGGGTCAAGCAATAGTGTTGATGCTGTGTCAGACAGGATGTAGATGAATGGTTCAGAGAACCGACATCTTGGGATCTTGATACAAACACTTGTCCAACCTTTGGACGAATACCTACTTCGACTAGTGGATGGTACCACTATGACCCCGCTTCCTCCTGCTTCGCCTCACCTGTCTACAGTATATAAGCAACTTCTCTTGGCCCTTTGCTGTACTTGCTACAAGATTGATGGACTGAACACATCGACTCCAGGCCGAGGGACTGATTACCTCAAACTACTCCTCTCTTTACAACTTTCAACTTTGTATTGACTGATGAAGCCACTGTGTGGCGAAACGTTTCCTCAATAAATATACCCAAGTGTTGCTTATGTGTCTAATTTATCAATAGTGTTGATCCATCATCTGTGTGGTAGTCATGCCGTCAAACACACCTTCACGTTCTGACAGGAGAGCGAAGAGTCAGTATCCCAGTTGTTGTCTAGGAGGCCCTTACAAAGGCCTGCATGCTGGGTACAATATGGGTTTAAATATGGTCAGGTAACCGTGGGTTGGTCATCCTGGTGGTGGCTTACCCTCTTAGCACCTCAAAAATAAAACTTTTCAGAAAAAGTAATCATATTTATGTGGAAACTTTAAATCCAACCGTGTCATACTTCGCCTGTGGAATGGACTGAAATCTTATTTAATCCGAGGAAGGTGAGGTTGATTACGATAGTGCTCAACCCTGGGCATCATCTTTCTCGGCAACAGAGAGGCAAATGCTGCACATATGACACTTTTTCCTCAACCTGCAATCTAATGAATAAAAGTTATGAATCCTCTAAGTATGCAGTTAGATACCATGCTCTCCAGAGTACAACTTACACCTCTTAAACACAGCTAGGAAGAGGACAAAGAGGAAGAGAGAAAAAACATTAAATACGATGACTAAGACGACAACAGAAAAAGATATCAATGTCAACTTACCGTTGCACAGCAGCTTGCATGATTTCTCTTTGTCGTCTCCAGCAACCAGTCAATGACCCCCGAGGAAGGTAAATGTGTGAGCGAAGGGCATCACTCGCGCCACCATAACCAGTGTGTGTGTGGTGTATTTGTGAGTGTGCGTGTATTTGTGTGTGTGTGTTTGGTGTGTGTATGTGTATGATGTGTGTGTGAGAGTGTGAATGTGTGTGTGTGTTAGTTACCATTTTGTCCTAGGCACATGTCGATTAGACACTAGGCCTGTTGTATGTGTGTGTAAGGAAACACTTCGAAATGTTTCCGCCCCGTCGGGAATTGAACCCGGGCCCTCCATGTGTGTGTGAGAATGTGTGAGAATGTGTGTGTGTGTGTGTGAGAGAGAGAGAGAGAGAGAGAGAGAGAGAGAGAGAGAGAGAGAGAGAGAGAGAAGAGAGAGAAAGAGAGAGAGAGAAAGAGAGAGAGAGAGAGAGAGAGAAAGAGAAAGAGAAAGAGAAAGAGAAAGAGAAAGAGAGAGAGAGAGAGAGAGAGAGAGAGAGAGAGAGAGAGAGAGAGAGAGGGGGGGGGGAGAAAATAAGACAAAATACGGTTTAATGAAACTACGTTTCGTCCACCGGGGATTTGATCAATCCATCATGAAGTGACTGGTGGATTTACGAAGGTCCTGGTGGACGAAACGTCTCCTCAATAAATACCATAAACCGCATATATCGTGTCTTATTAACATACTTGTCGGTATATCAGATGATATACACAGTCAGAGTGGACTGGTGCAGGAGAGCGCTGGCTGGTAATGAGGATGATTCAAGCACGAACTCATTCAAATATGGAAAAGAGCTGTACACAATCTGATGACCAATAAAGCCTCAACCCGGAACTCTTTAACACACCGCATGCTAACCAAAAACAAAAAGAAAAAAAAGTCATAAATCTATATACACACAAAAACACAGACAGACGCACAAACACACGTCGTTAAATCACACAAACTTATCTCTGCTGCTGAGATAATGGGGTAGGTGCAGGTAGTTGTGACAGAGAGAGGAAGATAGGGAAGGAAGTGAGAGGTGGAGGAATATAAGACAAGAAGGAGAGGGGAAGGGGTGGACAGAAGGATGTATGGGAAGAGGGAATGGGTTTAGTATCAACAAAACCCTCATTCCGCCCACCTACGCCCCTACCAGTCAACTCAGCAAGGTGAGGACGGGCTTGTAATGACCAGGTGGACTACATGAACGCAACCTAGATATGCAAACGAGGCGCATTCATGAATCCAGCATAAATGTGGGTTCATGATGTTAGCGGACACGAGCAGCTGAGATGTGGGGTGCAGCGAGGGTAGGAGGGAGGATGTTGGGAGGAGGGAAGTAAGGGAAGAGCTGGGAAGAGGCTATGTGATATTGTAGTTAAATAGTGGCTTTATTATATATATATATATATATATATATATATATATATATATATATATATATATATATATATATATATATATATATATATATATATATATATATATATATATATTTATTTCAATATGAGAAATCACGAAAGCGCTTGAAAATTCCCTTTTTTTTCATAGTGGTTATTTTGCACACACAATATATATCTACCGGAGGGATATAAACAAAACCTTGAGGCCTATCTGGATAAAATGTCGACGAAAACTAGATCATTCAGTGTAATAGCTAGGAATTAGTTAAGAATTAGCTATTGTTTTTCTAGGAATTAGCTATGGTTTAGCTAGGCATAAGCTACTGTTTATCTAGCAATTAACTAGGAATTCAGAGAACTAGAAAAAAAATTGGTGCCATATTCTTTCAAAATACAGGACCAGCCATGCCAGATCAACCCCACTGTGATGTCCTGGTAGTCCTACGGGCTGGTTGCGACAACAGTTACTCTGGCAAGGCAGTCGACAGGAAAGCCTGGCTTTAGACCAGGCTGACTCAGTAGAACCTCTCAAAACCTGTGTACCTGTAGTCTATTCCGGGGAAGGTGTCTCACCACCCCCACGGCCCGATGGAAGGACCAGTCCTCCTGTCATGTCACAAGTGAGGTGTATCAACAAGTCGTGGTCACCACGACGAGCCACCCACACGTCGTCAGCCTATCAAAACCTGTCCTCTAAGAACAAAAGTGTCGTTCACAAATATTTAAGCGACAACAGGGGACGAAACCAAAAACAAATTAACAATGTACAATCAGACGCATTTGTCCCTCAAAATTTACACAGACAATGATAAAGATCACATCACTTTAACATAATTCGCATATTATATTAGACAAAACCAGACGTAAAACTGAATGTTTATTTATAAAAGTTAACTATAATTAAACCCAGTTAATTAAGTTTAGTAATGGTCACGCCAACCTTACATGATCTGATAGTATAGTCTCGGTTAAGACCCTGCAGGATTTTGCACAACGCAATGAGTTCGAAAACTAATTTCTACTTGGAGAACGGGTTGCGCCTTGGTAACACAAGCTGGCTAAAGCATCACTTACTCAGGTGGAAGGTGCGGAGCATAATTTAATCAGATGGGGGGTAGTAAGAATTATGTTGCGGCATTCCTCTCTTGCTGTAGTAAGAATAATGAAGCAAGAACACAGGATTACACCTCCTGGTCCCAGTCTGGCCCAACCACTATCAGAGCCCTCTGTATTAGTTACTTTAGAGTAGGGAGTGCTGGCAACTAAATAACGTAGAAATAAAAGTACTCAGATTCTTGTAGCACGTGCTAGAATGTGCATTTTGTTGTGTATATCTTACCAGGTAACGTGCGTTCATATGATCCTACATTGCTATCAAAACATACAAAACTTTTACTCTAACGTGAAAGTCCCAGTATGAGGAGGAAGCTTACAGCCTCTTAACTGTCGACCTCATGAGCGTGAATAAAAACAATACAATTAGAACACCCATTGCACTGCGCCAAAATACCTTATTTTTACACATCTTCCAGTGTAAACTGTGAATGGATATCATATGACTAGCATTCCTATCAATACAAACCTAATTTTCACAACAGCGTAAAGGCAACATTATCAGGAGGAAGTGTACAAGCCTCTAACCACCGCACACACGATCACACGAACATATTAATTAAAAAAAATGAGAAGCCATAGACCCCACCACTGTGGAGTGGACGTGGAGAGCAAAATATAAGGAATCTCACACAGCAAAGCCTCCTCAACCATGTATAATATCACAGCTGAAAGAAAAGAGAGGGGAACCAGTTATTGCAAGCTATGCACATTCTACTACGTTAATTTTCTAGGTTCCCAACGCAGTTTCGTAACGCTTCATGTAAACTTAGAAACAAAATTTTGTTTTAAATACATAAATCTATTAAACGTATATCTAACCACAAATAAGCAAATTAAAAAAACAAACAGCCGCGATACTTCTGGCAACGAGGTGGCCAAGCACAATCAAGAAACGTGCAAACCTGCACGATTATCACTAGTGGTACGAGAATAGACTGGACACTCACACGTGGGAGCATCAGATTATCAAGAAGCTACAGTAAGAAGCCCCATCAGAAGAAAGTTATCACTGTAAAATGCTGCTCAGGTACCTGCTGGAAATACTATTAAATAATGAAGATCAGAATAGGGAGCAAAAGAATAACATACAATAGAAGGAATAAAGAATTTCTCAGCCGTAGTGATGAAGGTTATAAGTGATAATGACTTGAGCATCCAACAGGAGTGTGTGAACATGTTAGATCGGAGTGGAAGCAAGTGGATTTTTTATTATTGACGTGCTATTGAAGTGCAAACAAAATAACACTTACGAAGGGATTCAAGAAAACCATTTAGCTGGACTTGAGTCTTGGAGGGATTGGGAAGTTGAACATCAAAAGATTATTTAAACTGTAATATCCATACATTTACGTTAACACAGCTATTGAGTGAATGACAGTGAATATACTTCCTTGTTTTTTAGGACATATTACTTTAGTGGGAGATGCCTGGTGGGGACAGAGGGACGACCACCCAAAACTTCCAGTTAGGAATTATGTGATTAATAAAAAAAGAAGACAAGAAATTGCTCCGGAGTAACAACAGGAAATTATGTGAGGAATTCATTAAGAGATTCCGGAAGACATTTACGACTGTACAAAGACATCTCCGACCTAGAAGAGAAGCCTCACCTCAATGATAACATCACATAAAGGTGACAGCAACGGCTTAAAAAAACTCCCCGAAGGAGCTGTATGTAGGAGAGGCTATAAAAAAATTTGCAATGCTATGTTGAAGACACACTGCACAGCGAGGAGATGCAACTGAAAACTCAACAAGAAAATAGACAAAACATTAGAAGGAACTACTATCGCTTGAGGGAAAAACTAGTGATGATAATGACTGTATGAATTCAAATTTAAATACACAATCCATAGGGTTGGAGGCATACCTGTGATATACCTTGATGGGTTTTGAGAGTTTTTCTACTCCTGCAGCTCGGCCCTGGACCAGGCTTGTCTGGCACATCTCACTGCTCCATTAATGATTACGAAGGAAGATCCAGGACCCTTGGAAAGTTTGTAGCCACAGTACCAGGAAGAATGGGAGGCAATTAGGTTCGATCCAAGGGAGTATAAGTCCAATTTCTTGGGTCAAGAGTTTGACACTGGCATTAACGCGCTTTCCAAGAGTAGCTACAGAAGCTCGCGGTGTCCAGTCTTCATTTATTATTCAAGCATTTTATTTCTAATTCCAGTGGCTGAGAAATTTACTGCCTCCTCTTTTAAACACATTCCATTAATTCACCACTGAGAAATTTATAGTGTTCGTTCGTTCGTGCATGCATATGTGCAGCACGCACGCACTTACATATATGTACACAAGAACACACAGATACAATCACACACACACACTCAGCGAAGAGGCGAGGACAGGAGCTATGACTCTACCCTGCAACCACATACAGTTGTGTGTGTGTGTGTGTGATATATATATATATATATATATATATATATATATATATATATATATATATATATATATATATATATATATATATATATATATATATATATATATATATATACACACACACACACACACGTAAAATAAATATGCAGATAATTCTAAAATATTAGGAACGAAAACCAAGCACACAACAAAGCAAATCTGCCGAAAGCGAGAAACTTGTACAAAGTACAAATAAAAACACTGCAGCTGCACGTACAGGCGAAACTAACTCACTCACTCACTCACTCACTCACCTCACTCACCTCACTCACTTCACCTCACTACTCACCACTCACCACCTCACTCACTCACTCACTCACTCACTCACTCACTCACTCACTCACTCACGGCATTCACTGCTGTATAATATTCTTGTTTGGATGTGAAGCATAGCCTTGAAAAAATAAGAAAGAAGGAAGATGGAAATAGTAGAAATATTGTACACAGAAGCACATAGAAAAGACAGATAAATATCAAGAGGGCTTGTTAAGTCCACACTGAGGCTATCTGCTGAGAAGAACTATCTACTTCTATCCAGATTAACGATTATCATGTATTGTTTGATATGCGCGAGTCAAGGATAAGAAAGGAGAAGGCTCTCTCCCCACCCTTCACTTCTTCCAGCCATTACCGGCGAGAAATACAAGAGGAAAAATACATGGGCTTCAACTACCTCTGTTAAATTAGTATTGTTTCTGTGTTCCTACTAGTATTGCTCTACTGCCATTCAAAATGTGTATTGTCGAGTCTGTGATCAATATTTAGTGTGAATAATTAAGCACAGAATTTTCCTCTCTGAGAGGATTCAGGAAAGACCAGCTAGCCAAACAATTGTCTTGAAAATGATCAATACAAGAACTTTGAAAATATGACTGGATATTTCATTTCACAGGTTATCACTAATCTTGCAGGTACGGAAATACACCTAGTTAGACGAGTCTTATTAGGCCGGCATGGTACAGTGGATAACCCAGAGACATGCCACGAGTTCGACCCCCACTCCGTTCAGAGAAACTCGTTAAATTATGATATCTATGAACTTCTGGAGAGAAAACTAGAGAACGAAATGACTTATTTCTTTGGGACATCCTTCCTTGATCTCAACCGTCCGATGTGCTATATTTGTCAATGGTGTAGCTGATCATCGCCCCAGGCGCTCGGTCTTAGACCAGGCCTTCTAAATTGCAAAGGAACCAATAAGAAACAGGCGCTGTATGACCCTTACAGGTTTAGAGTTTTCCAATGAGCAGCAGCAACACATGAAAGCAAATGTATACTGAATGTAAACACAAATTTGCAAGACTGACGTGCCATCTTACAAGTTCACCAGAGAGAGAGGAGAGAGAGAGAGAGAGAGAGAGAGAGAGAGAGAGAGAGAGAGAGAGAGAGAGAGAGAGAGAGAGAAGAGAGAGAGAGAAGAGAGAGAGAAGAGAGTAGAACAAAGAGGGAGGAGAGAGATATACAAGACAATAGATAAGAAGATATAAGAGAAAGAAAGAAAGCAATATACAGATAGAGAATTTTAGATATAAATATAAAACAGGAAAAGGAAAGAGTAAAAAAAAGGAGGAGGAAATAGAAATGAGAACAAAAAGGAGAAGAAACAAAAAAAGGAAGGAATACAAAAAACAAGAAAAGGAAAAGAAAGACACCAGACACCAGAGATAGAAATGTTCAATAGGTTTTTTTTTTTTTTTTGACACTCAAATGATGGGACGGTCTTTTCCCTCTTCCTTCCCATTGTATGGTTACTATCTACCTACCTTAGTACCTACTATCTAATCACAAAATATAAGAACAAAAAGAAATCGTCTACATCTATTACCAATCCAGCAGAATTTTTACCGGATTATAAATATTCAAACACAGGAACAAGGAAACGCTAAACAAACACAGGAGCGAGGAAATCAGAAATGCAGAACCAAACACAGGAGCAATGATATACCAAACAAACAGCGCAAGGAATTACCAAACAAACACAGTAACAAGGAAACTAGAATGACCACCCAAACAAACACAGCAGCAAGGAAACAGTTCCTGGTGGTGAGTGTGGCTTTAATTAACTTTTTTGTCCTTGTTTGTCCGGTGATAATGAGGAAGAGAAAACGAGTGTAGCAGTGGAGGCAGGAATCTGATCCACAGTGTTGGGGGAGGGGTGGAGGACAGAAGTGGGGGTAGGTAATGGGAGGGGGGGAAAGTGAAGAAGAGAGAGAGAGAGAGAGAGAGAGAGAGAGAGAGAGAGAGAGAGAGAGAGAGAGAGAGAGAGAGAGAGAGAGAGAGAGAGAGAGAGAGAGAGAGAGAGAGAGAGAGAGAGTAAAGAATATCTATGTTACAATATACCAACAATTATGTTAGGACACAATATGCGTCATTTTGTAGCATTTTATTGAGACGACGTTTCATCCACCAGGACGATCAATTTTAAGAGAGGTGACACAGTCCCTGGTGGGCGATACGTCCTCACAATAAAATATACCATAAACTTCATACTGTGTCTCATTAACATATGTTGAGAGAGAAGAATGAATAACATACACACAAAAGATATATGACGGTCTGGTCCTCAATCTACACCCCACCATAAGAAGTTAATGGAGTGCCTAGGGTACAATTATTGCGCCGTGCGTACAATCAATGCCATGGGTACAGTGTCATGGGTACAAAGTGTCATGGGTGCAGAGGGTCATAGGTACAATCATTATCATGGGTACAAGCATTATCATAGGTACAGTCAGGGACACTGTATTAACATCCTTGGCTCCAAGATTACAAAATCATTCGAACAACTACCAGCAGTTATCAGAAAAATTGCTGGAACAAAGGTAAAAGTTCCTCTGTAACCTGACTGCCTGGTCAACCAGGCTGCAGAAACAGCCTGGTTGACCAGGTGGTCAAAAAGGAAGTCTCTCCACAGAGCGTGTTGCTGGGAGAGGTGGTGAGACGAGAATTCAAATCCATTCATATGTATGTCAGGGATAGATGAGTAGGTTAGAACTGAGATATAAACAAGAAGGAGATGAGACATACAGAAAGACAGGAGAATAGACAGGTGGGAAAACAGAGGTGGGGAGATTTCAATAAAGATTTAGTTTATTGGGCACCCTATATCCTAGGAATTAAGCCCCTAAAAGGGTTAACAAGAATACATCTGAGTATTTACAAATTTTTAGTTTTATCTGTCAAAATATAAAACAATCTTATTTTCACTAATAAAATAACAATTATCATATATGTCTTTCCTCTATATTCTTCAATAAATTGACAAAGCACAAAGTGTACCAGAAAGTGACCATAATGTCAAGTGCAAACTTAAGAAAAGGACACTAGTGCACTTATCTTGATAGTTATTAAACGTTTCCTTAAATAATTATCCAGAACTGTACACAAGTATTTTTTTTTCCCACAATTTGTGTGTATGACGATACCATTTACAACTCTCAGACATGTTGCTGGATCATGGCCCGGGTGTGTGTCAAACTGCCATGTTGCTGGATCATGGCCCGGGTGTGTGTCAAACTGCCACGAGTACTTGTAACTAAACTAAGCCTGGCTACACCACCACTGGTTAGATGGCTTACATAGCAAGCTGCTAGGTACGAATGGATAGGGAGGCTGAGAGCAGATGTTTATGGAAACAACAAACAACAAATCCTCGTTTTACTACGTACATTTTTTGACGTGGTATTCAAAAGTCAATTTCTTAAAGCTTCCAGTTTTTCAAATACTATTTTCTTTAGTTTAAGGTAAGTTATGTTAATTTAAGATAGGCTTCGTTGCATAAATCTTAATAAAAATATTTAACCACAAGTATAAAAAAAAAAAAAAAAAAACGTGGTACGTCCGGCAATGACGTTGCCCCCCCCAAAAAAAAAAAAAAATAAAAAATCAGGAAACGTTAAAATTTGAACGTTTATCACTTATGGAGCGAGAAAGTTTCATTTATCATGGAGAAAACCTTGTCTGTATCCCACGTCCCTAATCCCCTCCCACTCTAATGCCTCCTCCCAAACTCCCTCTCAGCGCCTGCTTCTCCCAAACTCCCTTTCAGTCCCTGCTTCTCCCATACTCCCTCTCAGTCCCTGCTTCTCCCAAACTCCCTCTCAGTCCCTGCTTCTCCCAAACTCCCTCTCAGTCCCTGCTTCTCCCAAACTCCCTCTCAGTCCCTGCTTCTCCCAAACTCCCTCTCAGCGCCTGCTTCTCCCAAACTCCCTCTCAGCGCCTGCTTCTCCCAAACTCCCTCTCAGTCCCTGCTTCTCCCAAACTCCCTCTCAGTCCCTGCTTCTCCCAAACTCCCTCTCAGTCTCTGCTTCTCCCAAACTCCCTCTCAGTGCCTGTTTCTCCCAAACTCACTCACTCATCTTCAACCTCTCGAAACCGGCCACGGGTTTCGAGAGGATTTTTCTATCATCGCAGACCGGAATAGGGTCAGTCTTCCTTCCTTGTTGGTTTTCTGCACGACCAGGTTGTTGCTCTTGGCGGCTCACAGCCATCATAACCTGGTTGATCTTTCACTCGTCGGAGGTAGTGATCCAGTTTCTTCATATCTGCTAGTTATGTTCCGGCAATATATCCGATATCTGCTGGTAGCAGGTTGAAGAACCTCGGCCTATGGATGTTGATACAGTGTTTTCTTCTTATGCCCACAGTGCCACGGCTTTTCTCCAGGTTTATTTTACACTTCTCTCATACCTGTCACTAAGTTATGATTGGGTGTACGGGGGACCAGGCCCTCCACATATATATATTACCCATGTATATATTATCCATGTATACATTATATCGGTATACATCATCAGGTATCTCCTCTCCGCTCTAGAAAGTACAGTACTCTGAGGCTGTATTGGCTCTGGGGGTAAACAATTTCTGCATCTTTCCCAGCTCTCTCCTGCCTGGAACACAGCCGTCAACACAGAACCACAGTGTCACCCACTGGTGTTATTTCTCATTTTGAAAGTTTTCATTATCTACCCTGTTACTTCTCTGGCCTTTACACCAGCTGTCTTTATACCACTTCACCCATAGCACCACACTAACACTAGGATTATCACCACCACCACACAACCTTCCCTTCACCAATTTCACCCACTACTTCCACCTCGTAAACCATTATCTGCCCACTTACACTTCCCTTCACCCATACAGTATAATTAATATGTACACTACCACTATTAACTACCACTATCTAGACTACCACTCTCCAGAACATTTAGACTACTATTACGCAAGAACCTCGCCAAGAACCCGTCTCATCAATCAACACAGACCGGCTCAAGTATGTTCAACTCCACCTCTCCCACTCTAGATCTTCCTCTTTCCTCTCCATTCCAGTCATTGCCACTGACCAATAACACTATTCACTACTATTTTTCTCTTTTCTTTGCATCATTCCACTCCTCCAAACTCCCCACCAACACCGTCAACCACTCCTCCATTCTCTTCTTCCCCCAACCACTCAAACCCTCTCTACTCACCACAACTACCCATTCCCCAACAACTCCCCACCTTCCTCAACTCTCCCACAACTCCCTTTCTCTTCCCTGCTACCTCCTTGCCTCCATCACACCCCACCAGCTCCTCCACTCGACAATTAACGGAGGATTCGACGTGGAGAGCCGAGCAAGACTTGGAAACCTGGCGGGGTGACAAAGAGAACCCTTCACATATGCAAATTAGATGTATTCAAGAGGCTGCCATAAAGCGATACTGGTGGAGGTGTTTTCACAGCCAAGCCGGACACATCTTGCGATGACCAGACTCAAGAAGACAGAGGCCGAGGGAGCGACGGGTGAGGGAGCGACGGGTGAGGGAGAGACGGATGAGGGAGAAACGGGTGAGAGATAGAAGGCGAAAGTGAAGTGGCGTGAGGGACACAGGTGAGGGGTAAGGGAGAGTGAAGGTAGAGAGTGAGAGAAGAGAGTTAGAAAGGGTAAGGTAGAGGTGAGAGATGTGTGAGGGGGTTGACGTTAGTGATATGAGGATGAAGTGTTTGAACTAGAGTAGAGGGAGACGTTGAAGGTGCTGCAGGTGTGCATAATGATGGAAAAACACAAGTTATAGAAACAAGAGTTGGTTACGTATTCCTGTCATATTCCATCGAGCAAGATGGGTTTTCCTGTCATATTCCATCGTGCAGGATGGTTTTCCCCGTCATATTCCATCATATAGGATGGATTTCCTACATAACTCACACAACCACACACACACACTTATATATATATATATATATATATATATATATATATATATATATATATATATATATATATATATACACACACACACACAAACATTCGCAGACAGGCGATCATAATGCAAGACAAGCCACAGGGGTAGGGGAAAATCTTTAGCTCAAGTACTTCCACACTTCTCTGTGTCATCAGGAGTTATGAAATGTTGCAAGAGTAGCAACTGAAGAAATGAGGGAAAGTTTTCTCAAAGTAGGGTAGCGACACAGCTCCAGGTTCTTTCAACACACGTCTTTTCATAACCCTCAACATCACCCACACACCCTTCTCAAATATTCCTTCCCTTCTCTCTCCCTCCTTCACACACAAACGCATTTACTTACGTCTCTGCAACCTGTAACACACTCATAATAAAATGTGTATAAATGATTTAAAGAGCGCTGAAAAAGCAACGTTCACGAACGAATACAGAGTTGATCTTTCGACGGTTCAACTGGTTCAACCTGAAAGATAGAGAAATGCCTTCCGAGTGCAACATTCAGGGTTACAAACTATTCCACACTGATAGGGTCAACAGGAAGGGTGGTGGAGTGGCGATGTATGTCAGAGATAATTTAAATTGTTGTGTTAGACAAGATATAAGATTAGAAACATTGGACACAGAATCTGTTTGGCTACAGTTTCTCGAGGGTCGTGAAAAATTCATTTTGGGTGTGATTTACAGGCCCCCCCGAGTCTGGATAGGGAGTGCAGTAAGCTGCTATGGGACGAAATTCATAAGGCGTCTAGATATGAAAATTTTGTGTTAATGGGAGATTTTAACTTTAGACAAATTGATTGGAACAATGTGACAGGTAATCTTGAGTCTAGTGACTTTCTTGATACGGTTCAGGATTGTTTTTAAAACAGTTTGTGACAGAACCAACTAGAGGTAGCAACTTGCTTGATTTGGTTCTTGCTAACAAAGAATCACTAATTAATAATTTTGAGGTTAATGAAGAGCTTGGAGAAAGCGATCACAAATCACTTAGTTTCAATATATCATGGAATTACCCAGGTAACTGCAATCAAGTCTCTGTTCCAGACTTTTGCTTAGCCGACTTCATGGGGCTGAGAAATTACCTAGGTGGGCTAAATTGGGATGACCTGACTATGGGTCATGTAGGTGGTTTTGGTTGCCAATATGACGTTTTCCAGAGCGTAGTTCTAGCTGCCCAGACAACTTTTATTCCGAGTAGGGAAATTAGATCTAACAAAAATGATCCTAAATGGATGAACAATAGATTAAAACATCTCATTGGTCAAAAGAGAGGCATATATAGGCGTATCAAAAGAGGGATGGACAGATAAGAAATCAATATTTCCAATTAAAGAGAGAAATAAAAAAAGGAATAAGAAAAGCAAAAAGGGATTATGAGGCTAAGGTCGCAAGGGATTCAAAGACTAACCCAAAAGGGTTCTTTCAGGTATACAGAAGTAAGATTAGGGACAAGATAGGCCCACTTAAGAGTAACTCAGGACAGATCACGGACAGTGATAAGGATATGTGTGAAATTTTCAATACTTACTTCCTCTCAGTTTTTACTCAGGAAGATACTAGCGGAATTCCAGAAATAATAAATTATGTTGAACAGGAAGATAATAGACTATGCTCGATTGGGGTAACTAGTGACATGGTCCTCAGACAAATAGAGAAATTAAAACCTAACAAATCCCCAGGCCCTGATGAACTGTTTGCAAGAGTTTTAAAGGAATGTAAAGAGGAACTTAGCAAACCTTTAGCAAATCTTTTCAATATATCACTACAAACTGGCATAGTGCCAGACAAGTGGAAAAAAAACAAATGTAATACCTATTTACAAGGCAGGTGACAGGTCCTTAGCTTCGAACTATAGACCAATAAGCCTTACCTCCATAGTTGGTAAATTTATGGAATCAATAATTGCCGAGGCAATTTGTAGCCATCTTGATGGGCATAAATTGATTAATGAATCTCAACACGGTTTTACTAATTTACTAACTTTTTTCACTAAGGTGTTTGAGGAGGTAGATCATGGTAATGAATATGATAGTGTATATGGACTTCAGTAAGGCTTTCGATAAAGTTCCACATCAGAGGCTATTGATGAAACTTAAGGCACACGGAATAGGAGAAATTTTTTCCTGGGTAGAGGCATGGTTGACAAATAGGCGGCAGAGAGTTTGCATAAATAGGGAGAAATCAGAATGGGGGCACGTCTCAAGCGGTGTCCCACAGGGGTCAGTTTTGGGCCCCCTGTTGTTTACGATTTACATAAACGACATAGATGAGGGAATAAATAGCAACATAAGCAAATTTGCTGATGACACCAAAATAGGCCGCCCAATTCATTCTAATGAGGACATTAGAGCACTCCAGGATGATTTGAATAGACTGATGCAGTGGTCGGAGAAGTGGCAGATGCAGTTTAATGTAAACAAATGCAAAGTTCTAAATGTTGGGCAGGACAATAACCATGCCACATATAAACTGAAAAATGTAGATCTTAATACTTGTGATTGCAAGAAGGATTTAGGAGTTCTGGTTAGCAGTAATCTGAAACCGGGACAGCAGTGCATGAGTGTTCGCAATAAAGCTAACAGAATCCTTGGCTTCATATCAAGAAGTATAAATAATAGAAGTCCCCAGGTTATTCTTCAACTCTATATATCTTTGGTTAGGCCTCATTTAGATTATGCTGCACAGTTCTGGTCACCGTATTACAGAATAGATATAAATACACTGGAAAACGTACAGAGGAGGATGACAAAGTTGATCCCATGTATCAGAAATCTTTCCTATGAGGATAGACTGAGGGCCTTCAATCTGCACTCTCTAGAAAGGCGTAGAATTAGGGGGGATATGATTGAGGTGTATAAATGGAAAACAGGAATAAATAAAAGGGATGTAAATAGCATGCTGAAAATATCCAGTCAAGACAGGACTCGCAGCAATGGTTTCAAGTTGGAAAAGTTCAGATTCAGGAAGGATATAGGAAAGCACTGGTTGTGGATGAGTGGAAAAACTCCGAGTACCGTCATAGGGGCTGGGACGTTGTGTAGTTTTAAAAATAGGTTAGATAAATACATGAGTGGGTGTGGGTGGGTGTGAGTTGGACCTGACTAGCTTGTGCTACTAGGTCAGATGCCATCCTTAAGTGGAAGTGACCTGACTACCTGGGTTTACCTGGAGAAGGTTAGCTCCGGGTGGTCAGGTCTAATGTCGGTGAGTGATGGACTTGCCTCGCATGGGTCAGTAGGCCTGCTGCAGTGTTCCTTTTTATTATGTTATGTTCTAAGATAAAAGGTGATAAAAAAAGTCTGCGGTGCGAACAGAAAACGGGCAGCCACTGCGCGCGGCTGACGTAAAGTCATATTTCAACTGTTCAAGGCTCCGTCAACAGTCACTCATTTGACTGTTTTTACAACAGTGCCATGATGGCTGTGGTTAAGAGGACCGGGCTGCAGGCTGACACCTCTGCCGCCCACACGTTCCTTTGCTTCAGTAATCTACACACGCAAACACTTCCACGTACAATTACCTACATATACATACCTGTTTTGAACTCTGCTCCATGGGCACATCATAGTGCTGCATTAGATTCTCTGAGAGACATTTGGGTTCCTTAATCGTTTGAAGTACTTGACCATCCCCCAGGATGCGACCCACACCCAGGTACCTTGTTACATCTAGGTGAGAACAAAAAGGAAGCGCCTCTGTCTGGTGCTCAACAGACAAGAGAATCAAGCCTCCACCACGTCCTGCGATAAATGACCCACATGGGTTTAGCGCTTAACATGAATTATTTATTTATTTACTGAAGGTGAAGA